>OMOT01080021.1:0-11065 GCA_900312575.1 Acanthochaenus luetkenii
ATATACATATGATGATATGAAGAGAAGATGTGATAAGGGGAGAAAAAGAGGAGACACCTTCTTTTATAGTAACATTGTGTTGGAGCTCTCCTAGCCTTCCCTCTCTTCTCTCTACCTCCCCTATCAATTCTCCCTGTCTGTCTCCCAGGAAGTATTAGGTGACCTGGAAACGCCTATTTACCCAAACGCCTTCTTAATTAAAACCGTCGCTCCTCTCGGCTCGGCGGCCCGGCCCCTCAGCCATTCAGGGCAGAAAATCGGTGGACTGCATCGCCCAGCTAACGGGCTAATCTCTGCCGCTCACACCCTATTTCTGAATTAACTGTCCTCATTATTGTGTCCTCCCAGCAACTCTCTTTTTCCTCCTTGGTTTCTCTCCTCCTCCTCTTCCTCCTCCTTGTCGTTGCTCTTCCCCTCTTCTTTTCTGGCTCAGATTAGATTTTATTCTTTATTTGATTGATGAAAGTGGAGAGAGACAGGAAAAGATTGGGAGAGAGATAGGGGGATGACTATCTCTAGATTAGCCCACCCACAAAACATTTAGCCAAGCCTTTTTTATTATTTATACTCTCTCACCTCTTAATTGCGCCCTGCAGTTGTAGCCAACCTAAACGGCCTTATTAGGCGTAGTATAGTAAGTGGTGTGAGCCTAAATATAACTTTTTGGGTCTTCCAAAAACTGCCTGAGATGAGCAGGCAGCTTAGATTGATGATTTATTAGATTTAGAGGATTCTTCTCTCCAGTTATCATTTATGAGTCGTGTAGTTTAAGAAAGCACTTTAGCTTCTCTGTGCAAGACTCTCTGAAATATTATGTATTATATATATTCTGTGCTTCCGGGGAGTTTCAAAAATACTTAGCCTATAAAGTTGTTAACAACGTACAAGCACAATGCGTTGTCTGAGAAGTTACAGTGCAGTATGTCAGTGAAAGGTTGGAGACCATGGCTGGAGACAGCTCCCCCCGATGCAAAGTGAAAGTGTACAGCGTGTTCTGGCACTGATAGCACACTCCCATCACTTGTCGACCGCACAGCAGGCTCTTTGATAGCCAACACTTTTAGCAAGACGGACAGTTCCGTCAGCAAGGATGCAGCAAAGGGTCCAGGTGACTGATGGACGGACACGGGATGTCAGGGCGGAGGAAGTCAGAATTGGAGGGGGAAGATGAAAAGGAGAAAAAAAAGAGGCAGAGGGAGAGGCATGAGGGAGGTAAAGAGGTCTCCAATGAAGACCTCAGATGCTTTCATTATTGGCTGTCAGATGCCAGCATGAGATAGAGACCGTCTCCAAGTCGTTGGGTCAGGACTCCAATCTCCAGCCACAGTGGAACGAGAGGAGCCGCGGAGGACAAACAATTCACCACTGCTGACATATGGGGGATGGAAAGAACCTCGGGTACACTGAGGCTGCAATACACTTATAGGCAGTGACAAACACCCTGAATGTGTATGGTGATGCGTTTGTTGGGAAGTATGGAAGTAAGGCCTGTGCTTCACGTAGGCCTGACTGCTTCTGAAGGTACCGCTACAATCATGTAGGAGCACGCATGCACACACCAGCAATCTGCCGCCAAAGATAGTCGTTAACTCGTGCATACACACACAAAACACTAACAAAAAAAACCAACATCAAGCATGCCAGACATATACACTCACAATGCACATGCACACACACAATATAGACACAAAACTCTCACTCAAAAGCAAATTCAGTGCCATCAGAGCCTCTTATTTCTCCTGTGCATCATTATAAGAGGTACATCAGTGCATCTCTCTCAGGACACTGCGGCCTCATCTCTGGGCTAAAGATGTTCCCCTCCTCCATTAACTGAGGCCTTTTAATGACACGTGGAGAGGGGGCAAGAGGGAGGGGGAGGCACACTGACCTGCCTTTTATTGAGCATAATGGAGCCAAAATGGCTCCCATTGGCTCCAATATTTCCCAGGTGGCTGTTCATTTATCACCGGACCCGAGTTTCCCGGGAGAATCCTAATATTTCAACTCCCCATTAATGGCCACTCATCCTATACTGAAATATGTCCCCAAGAGAAGTGGCATCAAAAGCATCCTTTCATGTCTGCTGGCGATGCACCGCGCCTTCTTACTTATAGGTGCTCTCTCAATATTGTACAAGGGATAGTTACTGTACCTCACATACCTGCGTATTCGTGAAATGACCATTAAGGATGCCATTCCAGGATACACTGTGCTCTTTTAGCGTAAGACTGAAGCCGTGACGCAAAACATGTCATTCGCTGTGACAGCTTTACTCGCCGTATGGAAATTAAAAGAACAAAAGAAGAAATGGACTAAAAGAAGACAGTCTGAACGTTGTTTAGTGTGTGGCAAACCCATGTTTTACAGACTAGAATATTTATCAGGTGGGGAGCTCGTTCCAGATTTAGGCGGCTTTGAGGAAAGTGGATTTATCTTTTTTGTCAGTCTCCGCTTATGGCCGAGACGGCTGCACAAAAGCGTCTCTTCCCCTCTGGGATTTAAAGCAAGCATTTTTCACGTCCATTCCCTTCCTCCTTCTTTGTCCTTTTTCTTCTTACTTCTTTTTTTATTATTTCCATGCAGAGTGTTATTGTATATGTTTTGAAGCGTCATCTGTCAGAGAAAAGGGTCAAGCCGCGAGGAAAGTGTGCACTGTACCAAATACTCAGTCACTGCCTTGGGAAATGAATGCCCTGGGTCTTGCTGTGAGGCAGTATTAGTATAAAGATTGTAAAGAATGTAAAGGAGAACAGTCATTTTGAGGCCACGTTGACCACCCCTAGGAAGCTTCCGATAAGAGTAGTCGACCTCCGCTAACTGCAACTCATTTCAGGCCTCTAGCTTCCCTCAGTCACTGAATAACTGCTCCGTAGCCTCCCACTGCTGATAACTGCTTTGCACTATTATAATGGGACTGGGGCCGAATTCACAAAAGTGCTCTTAAGTTACCTAGAAAGAAAATTTCAAAAGTTCTTAAGAAGCCTTCAAGTGCGAAGACACAAAATGTTCTTGAGATTAGTCTCATCTCTTACGAACTCCAGATCTTGGTTTGTGGAAATGTGGAAAAACATTGTTTTCAACAGACCCATTTATTCATACGTGTTTCCTTTGGAAGCGATATAAGGAGTAAGATGACATTTTGTGAACCTCAGTTGATACGAGTATGGCAATAACACTGGGTTGCGGGTTCAATTCTTCAGCCACCCATGCTCAAAATGTATGCACTCCCAGTCGTGTTAGGCGCTGCCGATAAAAAGCGGCCACGTTATCATAAACTACAAATGGAGACTGTTTGTTCCCCCTTTCTTTGACGATTACACAGGGATGAATAATCCCATTTTTGCGGTGTGAAGTGTGTGAGCTATCTGTGGTCCATTACCTTTGCTAGATTGCTGTCTGTTTGATATGAGACGGTCTTTGTGTAATAGAGAGCTCAGCGCCGGCGTCCAGCGATTGTTGATAGTGTTTGATATGTGGAAGCAGAACCCCCGAGCTTAGCTTATGCGCTCTAATCCTCGCAGAGCGATAAGGGGAGAAGGCCTTTAATGTGACACACGCACACACACACATACATACACACATCACAGCACTCAAGCACACACAAATTGAAACGCACGTACACAAGCATACAAATTGAAACGCACGTACACAAGCATAGGCACACACAGATTCAAGCACACAAGAACTCCACCCAAGCATTTACATACACACTATAGATCTCCGTGTAACAAATAGAAGGAGACAGGTTGATCGCAGCCGTTTTAGAATGTGATTCTAATTTGGAGAGATTGTTTTGATTATTATGTTATGTTATAAAGATTGTCTTTAAATTTGAATTTACTTTAATAAAATGTTCCGTGTCTCATGTAAAGCAGCTTGAATTGCCTTGTGTATGAAAATGTGCTATATAAATAAACTTGACTTGACACGCGCATTTGATCTCTTGCTGCTTGAAACTCTAACACACTAATGAAAAAAGCTAACACGTGTGCTCGCGCGCACGCACACACACACACACACTCTCACACATACACTGTCAAGACACTTACAGTATGGCGCCGGATCTTGTCATCACCTCACTGTTTAGCTACTGCTCAAAACTGTGTGTGTGTGTGTGTGTGTGTACATATTTGTATGCATGCGTTGCTTCATTTCCTATTCAGACAGAGATTCGAGGCAGGAGCAGGAATCGAGTTTCCGGTCCCTGCTTATTCTCTCAGTGTGCCACTTTTCTGAAAGTCAATACCTCACCAAGTAGAGCAGAACGGCCAGCTATGTAAACTGAGCCGATAGCTCCAAGACTCTGACGCAAGGGCATAGATTCCTATATGCGTGGAAGTGTCATGTCACTACCACTTTTTTAAACATGCGATTTTTGGTAATATCACTTCACTTACTAAACAACTGAACCTACATCAAAACGAGCCAATGTGTCCTCTAGGACCATGCGGATTATGTCGCTGCCTGTTGAGTCTGTAGACATGATAACAACTCGCACAGCAAAAGTGACGTCCAGACAACAGAGCTTCCCCAACATTTGAGCTGTTTTCCCTCCCTGCAGCAGTATATAATGGCAGCTTTGGTCTTGAGTGTTGTCCATAGAGGAATGCAGTCAGTAAGTTTATCCAAAATGACAATGCACAAAAAAAAGTGTTTCAATGCATTTTGAACTTGCTGAAACGGGGTCACAAACTACAGAAACAGTGCACAACATTGTCATCTAGTGGTTAAATGCAATATGCCGTAAGAACATGTGCACGGGTATATAGAAAAGTGCTTCACTTTAATTTGTTGCCCTACAATTTAGTCAGAGACATCAGACACGTCTGAAAAACATTCCGATCTACATTTCGTTAGGATATGAATGCCTTTTAAATATGTCAGTTAGATATCGCACAAAAAACAATGAAGAAAAGCAAATGACAAAACAACGAAGAAAATGCCATTGATACAGATGCATGTTCTCCTTTAATGTTTTGTGTTTAGTAAGAGTGTAATACAGTGTTTGTATATTTATGTGCAAAATGCTACATTTGGTGGACATAGTCAAAGGTCAAGTTATCACTATACCTACAGTATATACATGTTATTTATACCTGCCAAGCATTTTTACAAATACAGCCCCCAAAAATATGGATAAATATTTATAATTATACCATAAAATATGTGATTCTAGCAGTACTACTCATATCAGAGGTGAGAGAAGTTAAGCCAAATATTGTGTGTAGTGACCCTTTTTTTTTCCCTAAACCTCCCGCTTTCAATGTCACTATCACTTCTGAAATGTGATCTATGCCCTTGCTCTGACGTGTAAACAACTCTCAGTAAAACATTGTCAAAGATGCCCCTGACGGACACATCAGCTGGACTGCCTAGACCACTGCCGCAGTAATCAATCAGTATCATGTATTATCTCCAAGATGAAAGAGCACACCAACACACTCGTGCACACACATCATCATCATCATCAATTGAGTTCTGTGTTCATTAGACCAAATGAATTATACAATGCGCATCGGCACAACAAATCCATAATCACAAATAAGACTGTCTGCTTGGTCCCCTGAAGCAAATACCGCTAACAATACCCACAGAAAATGTTGTAAGATTACAAATCCAATTCCAACACCTATTTTGTTGTATCACATTACAAATTTGAGGGTAGAGAAAGTGTTTCATCTGTGACCCAGGGCCACACACTGGAGGTACATTACATTACATTACTGCATTTAGCAGACGCTTTTATCCAAAGCGACTTACACATTACATTACAGCATTTAGCAGACGCCTTTATCCGTTGGCGGAGGCAGCCATGCAAGGTACCAACCTGCTCAACGGGAGCAATTCGGGGTTAGGTGTCTTGCTCAAGGACACTACGACAGATTTTTCCCGGGAGGAGCTGGACTCAAACCGCCGTTGTGGGGCGGGAACTCTACCTCCTAAGCTACTGCCACCCCCATACAAGTATACATTGCATGCATCATATACATAGTACATCACACCATGCACCACACTACACACAAACACATATATTTGCATGTCTTTGACTGTGGGAGGAAACCAGAGCACCCGGAGGAAACCCATGCGAACACGAGGAGAACATGCAAACTCCACACAGAAAGGGCCAGGCGAGATTTGAACCCAGGACCTTCTTGCTGTGAGGCGACAGTGCTAACCACTGCGCCACCGTGCCGCAGTGCCGCAGTGCCGCAGTCTAAACTAGTCTAAACATACACTGTGTGCCATAACGAGTGCTATTATATCTGCACAAATCCTACTGTTTCACTCAAGGACAGCAGGTATTATTCAATGTTTACAGTGTGGACAGAGAGAAAGAAAGAGAAAGAAAGACAAAGTGGCGGCAGGTGAGAGATAAATACAAGGGGGACAAAGGTGAAGAGAAACACAAACAAAGACGAGTACAATGAGAAACAGAGATAGAGACACTAGCTGGGTTTCGGTCCAAGTATTTTAATGCAAATTATGATTTAGCAATTCAGAAAATCTTCATAGAAACAGCTAATTTAGATTTTTAAAAAGGTCCTCATTATCGCAAAAGAAACGTTTTCACACTCACTTGGGGCGGAATGTTTTTGGGGGCAACACAGACATTATTCGATAAATACAAATGGAAATACATTAGTTGAATAAAATAATGACATAGTAACGTCTGCATTTCTAAATACTGTGCCTATCACAGCTTCCAGAAATGTCATACATGCTGTCGCTCCTATGTACAAGACGCCCATCATGGTTGCATGACCATTATTTGTTGCAGTAGAATATTGATAATTGCTCTTCTTTGTTTTGGTCTTCAGAAAGCATGAAATATGGCCAATAACAACTTGCCCAACCGCAGATGTGGTTGTTTTCTGACATCCAGAAATTAATTAATTAATTTGCATTAAAAAAAAATGCAATGTTTCAAAAGTAACATTTGCTTGGCATTTGGATGGTAACATCGCTATTTAGAAATTAACTGGTGGTGTGGGAAACTGAGACAAAGAGATGAAGAGGTGAGGACATGGGAGAGAAAGTGGGGAGGCTCATTAGGAGAAACAGAGGGAGGGGGAGTTCTGCGTGTCTTTCTGCTCTGTAATTAAGAAGCGGATTAATAGGAAAGAGACACACACCTCTGCCGATGCACCACAATTAACAAGCGGAGAAAAAGGTTTGTTGCTCGTTGCATGTGTGCGAGGGAGCAGAGCGAGGTTGTGGCGTTACGCTCACTGGCTTCTTGTCTCTTTGCATCCATCGCTGTTCCTTTCTGTTACTGCTTTCCCCTGTTTATCGCCTGAGCAAATGTGTGTGTGAGTATGTGTGTGTTCTTGTACTTTATGAGAAATGTCCTCACATGGATAGAAAGATGTGGAAAAGTTGAGGATATTTTACTGGTCCTCACCTCAAAAAGAGGCTAGATTAGGATTAGGGCATGGGTGGCGGGTTAAAGGAATGCAAAGGACGTTTTTGTTAGATTGTCCTGTTGGTCAATTTACTTGTAAAATAATGAGAACACAGACACTAAAATCATCCACGTGTCCCCAGTAGATCATTCGCGCTGGAGCTCCACGCTAACACTTTAGCATACATGAATGATAGTGTTTTTTACTACTTGGCCTATAGATTCATTAAGTTTGAAAAATGAAATATCATTAACGTGTCTATGTTCTCATCACTTATCAGGTAAATAGACCAATGGGCCAGTATTCCAAAAACGGTATTCCTTTGAGGTTCTAATTAGGATCAGATGTGTTTCTGCAGCACGCAATTCCTCCCCTGGTATCCATAAAGTATTTGTCAATCTTTCTGCCTGCTTGTTTATCTATCTACGAGAGAACCTGTTGGCCACACAGGAGCCCGATATAGTATCTGATATAAGTATTGTATTGGGCAGCGCTTACCTGTGCCTGCAGCCGTGTACACAAATAGATATCGTCATCTTAAACCGTATCGCTCTCTCTATTCTTAAGCCCTGTCACTTGTCATATGCGCTCAATGGGCTCAACGGAGTGTATTATAGTGTGATGCATCATAGCTCTCTGACACTGATCCCATCCAAATGAGACAGTGTATGTCTTTGTGTGTATCCACACCCCTGCAAACAACACACACTATACTTGGCGGCTTCCATATTATCGCCCAAGCATACCCTCTGGTAACGTTGTGCATTGCTGTGGATGTACAGAGACTCTGTATTCACGGATCTCTAACTCAATTACATATGGATGTCAGCAGAGAGCACAGGCGACGTCTGTGCTGTCTGAGTCTGAGCACGACAGGCAAGAGTAATGCTTGCATGTTTGAATTTCCATGCTGTGAAACACACAATGTCCATTAGCACACCGTCAGCTGTAGGTTGCCGTGGCGCCTGTGTTTGGTGTTTATGTGTGTGTGACTGCGTGAAGATTAGCTCTCATACATGATATATTTTCCACATGCATGCTCACACATATGATATGATCTCGGTTCAAATTCAGTTGACGCCGTATGGAGAAGAGAGAGAACGGCAGCCGGGGAAAAAATGTGACGGAATACGACAAAGCCCAAGCTGAAGGATTTGTGATGATTTGGTTAAAGATTCAAGATTCAATACTTTATTATTGCCGTATTGACAGAATAGATTGGAATTTGACTTACGCTCATACATAAGTCACACATAGGCCTACTCATACATCCACAGACATACATCATGCATCATACATCATGCCTCTAATGGAACGGTTTCCTTCATTTTTAGAGCCTCTCCCCTATCTAGTGACTTAGTTTAGTAGTGATGGGAGAAACTAGGCTTCCTGAAGCTTTGAACCAATTGAACCAATCGCTTTGGTAAATGATTCATTGTTTCAAAGCACTCGAAACACCGCACGCCTTCGACATCTGCTGGTCAAAAGCGTGTAAATGCAACGGGAACACCCCCCAAAAAATGTATTCAACAAAACATTTGTGTATGAAAGTGGTGTATGGAATAGGGCATTCTGTGATGGGGAGTGCTGGTGTGACTGGGGCTAGATGAGTGCTTACAACAAAGGTGTCTCAACATTGATGAGGTGTTTTTGCTGTATGACAGATGGTCACAAATCATAAATTTCCCTAGATTGTGTTGAACAACCTGAAAATGCTCCCACACAGTAGACCTTTGTCTCCTTCTTCCTCCCTCCATTTCTCCAAATCAACTAAATGTGTCAGAATATCACCCGAAATGTCTCCTTCTCTCTCTCCTACACGAAAACCCACAGAATTTAGCGATTTTCATTAGCTTTTATTGCAAATATTGTCGGGAAGGCACATCAGGTGATCTGCAGGAAACCTGGAATCACTGACTGCAGATGAGCCCAAACTTGTTTGAATCTGGCAGTTACTATGAGCCTAAGGTATGACAACTGATTCGAGATCAGTAGTTGCCGTTCATTTTGACACGGGTTCACTTTGGGGTCGAGCCCCCTAGTGTCGAACCAATGAAACGGTTAGAAACAGTATGACGTATCGACACTTAATTACAACTTCGGTACCATGTATGACAGCACATTGTAATGATGGCGTTCAGGCTATACTTTTAATACTAGAGCTATTGATTAGTGTAAATACAATGTTCAATGCAATACTTACCTGGTTAGTTACATCATATACTTACATTTAGGTATTCCTGTAAAATAGAGGATCAGTTATCCTAACTGTAACTAGCTTGAGTAAGCTATTTTGTATTGTATACTGTTGTATACCTTTTCTATATGTTTATTTTCAGTTTCACACTTCCTGTCCATCTACAACACTGGTCTGTTTCTTGGAGGATATGATGCAAGGGAGAGTTTAGCTGGCTGTGAAAGCCTAATATAGCCACATTGGGTGTAGCGGTACAGTGCACAAATATATATTTGTAGCCCTAGAACAGTCTAAAGTGCGTCAGGGTACGTACGTATGAAAAGGTAGCTAGCGGGGTGGGAGGGGTCAGCAATCACTTTTTGCGCTGTCAGTTTGATGCAAGTGCCATATATGGAGGAGACCAAAGGAAAGACACAGCCAATGATCTTGCGTACGACTCGTGGGCGGTAGCGCTGCCATACCACACTGTGACTGAGAAGGTGAGAATACTTTCTATGAAGGCTCTATAAAAGTGAGTCATTGCCTCCCCAGCCACACCGAACTTTATTAGCTGGCACAAAAAGAGAAGTCTCTGATGGGCGTTTTTTAATTATGTTGTCCTCCCACTTCAGTGTGTGGCAGATGGAGGTGCCAAGGAATTGAAGTGTCCAGCCTCTCCACTATCTGATCATGGATGACAAGTGGAGGGAGGTCCTCCTTACCCCTCCGACAGTCCACTACCATTTCATTTGTCTTGGTGATGTTTAGCACTAGGCTATTTGCTTTGCACCACTCCACCTGGGACCCCATCTCAGCCCTATAGGCTGTTTCATCATCAGGACGAGATACACAGTCGTTGGTATACAGCAGATACAAGACTGGTGAGAGAAAGCAACCCTGAGGTGCCCCAATGTGAAGGGTCGTGGGCCTAGACAATGTGTTGCCCATTTTAACCACCTGCTTCCTATGTGACAAAGTCTAAAATCCAAAATGTATTTCCTGTTTATAGTGTCAGAAATTAAACATATAGCGCTTGCTGGATTGAGGTGATGAAGGTGAGGTTACAGAAGTTAAAAAAAGTCACATGCGATAAAGGGACTTTAACCTCATACTACATCTCCCATACAGGACCATGTCTCCTGTTCATTGTTCCAATGGGAGGATGTCAAAGTAAATCATGGGAGCTGAAGGAATCATAATCATAATCATCATAATCCTTTTTATTGTCACACACACATGCACAGAGCACCGCACACACCTAGTGAAATGTATTCTCTGCATTTAACCCATCACGGATCCCCCCCGGATACACACAAGTAATTGCACAACACACACATGCTAGGGGGGCCGGAGCAGAGGGCTGACATTATGGCACCCGGGGAGCAATTTTGGGGTTAGGTGTCTTGCTCAAGGACACCACGACAGATTTATCCCCGGAAGGAGCTGGATTCGAACCGCCGACCTTGCGGTTGTGGGACGGGAGCTC
>OMOT01080022.1:0-18510 GCA_900312575.1 Acanthochaenus luetkenii
GCTAAACGCTTTGAACAAAGAGCCCAGATTAAGAGGGAAAAGGACAGAGTGGGAGAGAGACACCTTAAAGTATGAGTGTGTGTGTGTGTGTGTGTGTGAGAGAGAGAGAGAGAGAGAAGGGGTGAACAGCCGTCATTGGATTGCACTACATGCATTTTAAATCCATTTGAAATAATTAAAGGTAGCGTATATGTTTACCCCTTGTCCACTCATTAAAGTTAATGCTGTTTGTGACACATCTCATCCATGCTTTTTTTTCTTTCTTCCAGCTGATGAAACAGACATCAGCCAGATGAAGCACATCATGTCAGAATACTAGAAATTGCTAAACGGAACTTAAAATGTAAATAAATTACTTTAATATTCATGATTCACTCAAAGAAGACAGTCACTGCAATCTTTCCTCAGTTTAGACTTAATTTGCCATCAATTTGACAAAACTGGCATTTTTTGCAGTTATGATTATCAACGTATTAATCGGTTAGTAACTTTGGGTCAAACCAGAATCAATAACGTTATGTAAGCTATCCCTGCCAGTTGTAATATGCACTGTCGCATGAATAATATTGAAATGTAGCTACCTAATCTTGGCTAACTACCTAGCTAACTGTGACCACATACCTCAAATATGCCGTAATAAGTATGTCCCAGTTGATAATTTTCATTAATAGTAGTTTGTGTTCCACTGACAACTTGGAAATGTCAGATGAAAGTAACATTAATGCTTACTTAATTGTTTTAGGCACTTTATTGTTATGTAACAGCAGTATGACATTCTCTTCTGTGCAACGGAAAGGCAGTCAGCTGGTATTATATTGACTGGAACTGGTAAAGCAAAGCATTGTGGGAAGGGCTAAAAAGGCTTATAATCAAACGGTGAGGTCCAAATTGGATACCTCTGACCCAGAGCCGGGTCTGCTCGGACCTAACCTTTGGGACGGACCGTTTTATTATATTGATGCTTTACTACGCTGCCTTGGCTGAGTGGCCCGGATGAAAATATTTTTAAAATTACGATTGAAAACGGAATCTGAAAGCTTTCTGCCAGTTGAAACTGAATATTTAGAAGTTGAATGTATGAATGTCTAAATTCACATTTTGAATTCAATACTGTAATTTCCGGACTATAAGCTGCTACTTTTTTCACACGCATTGAACCCTGCGGCCTGAACAATGATGCAGCTAATCTATAGATTTTTACGGGCTAACGGCCACCAGGGGTCGCTCTAGCAGGAAGCGCAAGAGCGAGACAGACAGGTGGAAGAGATAATACGCAGAGGAAGACGCTACCGTAGTTTGATTGTTTTGAACAGAACGGTATGAGAACGCTCTACTGCCTGATTATTTTTTCTTGATTCTATGGACAGTAAGGTACCCAGCAAGCACCCTGGTGGCCAAATCAGCAAATGACACACAGACACACAAACTGACACCTAATTTGTTCAAGTTTACTGCACATACCACATGCACGTGAGTGCGTGGTAAAAAAGGTTGATGGTGCAACGTCACATTTAAACCTCAACACTGAAACTTCCCTGAGTGACCTGATATCATCAGTGAAACAGACTGCATCCAGCGAACACCATGCTGGTCTGAGAACACTGCCTGAGGGTTCCATCCTCCACCACACACACACACACACACACACACACACACACCCCTCTTCCCTCTCCTATCTTTTTCGTTGACCTTGCATAGGCCCCAGACAGCATATAAAAAAGCCCCTTTTCTGTTATGGCAGAGGGCATCTCATACTATAATACATTAGTGATAATAAGCTTCAGCACTCTTCAACAATTTATGCATTCATGATGTGGCTGGGATTTGATTCCATCTAGACATAAAGACGCTGTACTATGCAGACATACTGTATATAATATGGAACACACGCGGACACACAAAATGCAGCTCACGTGACATATAATCAACATGTTGGCTATCTCCTCTTATTTGTCAGCACCGCGGCCTTGGTGTCTCAGCGTGACATGTTTGAATAATCCAGGTTGTGCTTCAATAAACACAGCTCCTATCAGCCTCCTATGGATCTGACGGATCGTATTTGTGAGCATCTGTCAAACCAAGTGCATTAGAGTGAATAGCTCACAGTAGCTAATGGCCAATGCCTTACCTACCACTGAAACATTGAGGATGTGGATCCATGACGTCATGTGTGAGTGTGCGAGTGTTGGGGCTTGTGACAAAAACAAATGTAGTATATTGCTCAGTACTCATTACTATGTTTTAAAGTGTTATTACTTATTACTCCCTGGGAGGAATGATTTGTTGCATTATTCATAATATTACTTTTCTGTTTCAACTCCAAAATTGGCAATTGCTTCCTCCCTCCCCTTCTAAAATCAAGATCAGTCTGTTTCCTCTCCTGTGAATGATTAAGAAACAGCGTTGATGTTTGATGTTCTTGTCGTTCTTTTACTGGAATATTTCCACCCATATTTCTCTTCTAACATACAGTAGCTCAGTGTGAGAGGATGACGACTCATTTTTAGTCAAATGAATCTAGAGATAGTGGTGGGATATAGTTTTTGGATAATTCAACATCAATCTGATATGGGGGTGATAACAGAAGTACAGTAACTTGTTTTTCACTAACTGTAATATGATTACTGAAATTTAAATAGTCATTTGTTACACTACTGGGACAAGTAATAATATTAATGTGACAATTGTAACATTTCTGGGAGGTCATGATGGACAGATGTTTTTCATCTGTCATATAATTTATTTATCCCAAAAAATAAAATTACAATTCCACTTCAAGGTTTGTGAAAGATTGTGGTCATTTCCATTCAGCCTTTCTAGTTAAATACATCATAAATTGCGTACAATATTAACCCTAACCCAACGACAAACCCACTAAAAAGTTTGGAACAGAGGAGGAGAGGAGCTTTTTTAGTCACCATTCCAGCTCTGGTCTCTCAAGGAAAAGACCTAAAACGAGCCAGTTAGACCAGTGTTCCCAGAAACCATATAACAACAAGAGGTCAAGAGAGTCCACAGAGCTCTGAGATGATCATTCCTACTGGGAAAAGGACAAAGAAGACAACCCAGCAGTAATGTGTTGTGATCGATTATTTGATAATCAATTACCCTCTGATTATGTGTCGTCACAAATGCAACTTTCAAAACCTTTTAAAATACTGGAATTAGGCAAATAAAAGTATTGTAATTAGGATGAGATTAATTTTCTTCTCTCCGATGTGGCATGTTGGTATTTTTGCAAGGGGGATACGAGTCTGACTAGTCAATTCCATCCTTTCTTTCAACTGGATGCTGAAAAGACTTCTCTGAGTTGACCTAGATTGACCTACTGGGAAAGGGAAACTAAAATGTACAGAGAGAGAGAGGGAGAGAGTGCTACCCTGTGGAGGTGTTAATAGACTACAGGTGTCACCCATCTTGGATGCTGCATGAGAAAATAGCTTTTGTGTCTTTGGGACCTCAAGGCCAGAGCACAAGGTTGTTTGCTAACAACCAGACATGGCACATACATGTCTTATGCTTGCCATAGGCAGGGGATTTGTTAAAGCGTAACTAAACCCCAAAACTGATGTATTTGGGTATTTTGTATTGTTGTCGATGGGTTCAGGTCTAAATCTTGACATTTTAGCGCAAAGTTGTTGGAACCTACAGATTGTGTAATAAATCCACATGGTGACTGCCCTCTACAGGTTGAACACCGGCTAATTGTATTTAGCTATTCGCTCATCTGGTGCCAGGGGATGTATTTGGTACCAGCTTTTTTTTTTACAGATTCAGCAGAGTATGGAGATGAATAGACAATAGACCTCTTAAGTGACGTCAGCCATGCCCAAATATGGACATCCGGTTCCATAGCAATTTTTCTATGGGGAAAATACATGGGTTTTCACAAAATCGTCCCTTTCACAGTCTGCGTTTAATGCAGGCTTTTCAAACTCACTATGTTTTTACCTATGTATATTTATCTCTCTAATGACACTGGATCCATTGATTTCTGTAACTGTTTTCAAGTTGGAGCAGTAATTTCGCTAACAACAAGCTAAACACTTTGGCGTATATATTTTGCGTCACCCGCTGGTGACGGGACCCTCTCTCTCAACATAAGCAGCAGACTGAGGGTGCCTTCAAGACACTTGGGAACTGGGGGTTTCCCTCCGCCTAGTGAGAACTATGACGTTTGAATGGCCACCTATCTAGGAATTCTTAGAAGGAAACTGGGGATTTTGCGGGAGCTCCCATGAATACAACTTACGTCAATATCGTCAGAAGCAACTTGGCGGTATACCTTTGTTATGGTAAGAGAAATATAATTTGTTTTGAAACTGTATAACACATTATATAATGGGCTGTGTGTGTTGTACATTTGTGCATCAGATTAGTACACGTCATTTGATGCACCTTTGATGCTTCATTGGTTCAAGTGGGAGATTTGAAGCATCAACCAAGGCACTCACATTAGTAATATATTGTATCATGACATACATTCTACAACCTGGTACATAGTCTCCCTATTTGTGCTCGAGTTGATACATTTCTAATTTAAATTAATATATTATTGGACGTTATTGGATTTTGTTAATTCGTTATTCCTCACCCATGTCTCGGCTGCTAGTCATGTTGTCTAGTTTGTGAAGTTTATTCAGACTAGGCTAATCACTGGTGTCAAAAAAATGATGGAAAGAAAATCTAGATGGCGGGTCTGATGACCTGAACATTGGAAAAGCCTAGGCTAACGTTACAGTTATGACAGGATTCTCCTTCCATCAGTTTTACACTAACTTGACAAAACTTTAGCCAATGTGTGCTAATGAACGAAATCCCAAAACACTGTAATACAGAACTGCAAATGAGAAAATATTTTTTTACAATCTGCATCATAACACAGACATACCTATGTAGATAATAAGATAATCAATTGAGAATGTTGGCATCTAGAAACATTTTATTAACTTTTTTCCTTTTGTACTGAGGCTCCAGAAACCCCACAAAAAGCAGCCATGCTGGTCCTCTGTGACGGTCCCAAAATCAAACCAAGTTCGGAGCAGACGCATCAAGGTAGTTTGACGCTCTACTGGATGTCATTGAAATGTTGCTTTTTCCATGTCAAATTTCTCTACAATTAAAATTGCTTACGGAACTGTTTAGCTAGCTAGTATATGAACAATTACATGTTCCCTGGTTCCCTGATCTAATGACATAATTACATTGTTTGATTTCGGTTTTGCGTCTTGTTTGTGGGACTTCTTCATTGTAAGTGGGCTTAATCCTTTGTTGAGGATGCAATGTTACTGCAGTATGCCATGCTAAGAGTAAGTTAGCAGTAACGTCAGTTGTTAAGTTGTAGTAGACAGCCATAATTGATTATTTGAGTTTATTACACTACGACACACAGCTGACAAGCATGTAACTAGTACTAAGCTAGTTTCCACTTAATATAGTTTAGTGTAGTTGTAGTATTGTCTTTGCATTGTCCTCTCATAACAACACCATGTTGTAGGGTCAATATGGACCAAGGACAACATATCCTCCATCTGGTTGTAGTTGTTAAGAATATTGCCTCCCACAATTTATATTATTATAGTAGTTATTATTATAATCTTTTGACCTTTTACTGAAGAGGGGATGCTGCATCCCTTGGAGGACACGCTTTTGGAGAATATTAAAAAAGAGAAAAATAAACCCCAAACTAATTTCCCCAATGTCAGGGGACAACCTTGTATCTTCCATATGTCAACTTTTCAGTAACATGTGTGAATGAAAAAAAACCCAGCCCTGTGTTTAGCTTGACCACCATGTATCCCATAGAGGAACATGGAATCCCTCACTTGAAGTTAAAACACAAAAATCACCAACATTTGTAGTTATGAGGTTTTCATATGACAACAGCAATTTCAACAAATCAGACCAATGAATGAGCAGGTGGAGCAAGACTGTGTATGTGTAGAGGACTAATTAGCCTGTTTGTTCTACATGTTTTATGGGTCCTAGAGGGATGACAGGAGACGGGCACATGCACATTTCACTCCCTACAGAGGACCATCTGTTATACAAACACACACACACACACACACACACACTCTTACACATACAGACACACACACTCACTCAGAGCCGCAGAGAGCTACTGTAAACCTGCTGATAAGTGAAGCAGATATTGATGAGATCATTCATATGAGATGTCTGTTTGGAAATACTGCTCTACTAACTGCAGCACTGACACAATGATGAAGAGGAAATGAAGAGAAAAAGAACAAAGGCAGGGGAGCAGTGCCTAAGGCCAATGCTGATATTTTTGGATTGAGGCCGCTGATAGCTGATAGTTTGTGTCTTTCAATTCAAACATGTTCATGCTAAAACAAATCCCCCAAAATTACAATTATTCAGTGTTTTTCCCCAGAATGATATTCTTGTCAGGGGGGAAAAGCCTCTGAAACAGCATGTAGACCATTGTACACTAAAACACTTCATTGAAACCGAGGATGATACATATTACTACTACTACTATTAATAATAATAATAACATTGTAATGGATTCTTGTGTCAAATCCATTCAAAATGTCTAATTAGAATCAGTTCAGGTGAAATGCTTCCCATAGACAACCAATGTAGTATTGATCAATTATACAATAAAAATGTAATCAATCAAACTGCATCATATCAGAGGTGGACAACACTGGCTCATGTCAGATTTTCAATAATGGACTTAATTCTTACTGAATTTGACTGATACATCAGTCTAACCCAAGTATTTATACAACTGGCTAACAATGAAGCCCAAAGTTTATTCCATGTTGAATAAAACCCCATCAAAACAGTATTGATCACTGCACACTCACTAGTCTGATGTTACAACAGCAATCTATTTAGAACTTATGTGTTCTTTGAAACAAGGGCAGCGATTTTCCCAGGCGGAAACACATAACAACATGTTCTTCTCACTCTTAGCGTATTATAATCAATTGCACAGGTTCATGACATTTCGACGAGTTCTCTCTCACTATCTCTCTCTCTCTCTCTCTCTCTCTCGCCCTCTCCCTTCCCATCTCTGTTCAATGGTTGTATAATCAATAGGCCCACGGACCTTGAACTTGAAAGTAACAGGCCATCTCTGAATCTTTTTATTTATCGTGAGTACATGTCCTATACATATTTCACAGATCATTATTTCATTATTTAGTGATTTTTTTTACATAAAAGTGATGAATCACAGCCAAGAGATTTGAATTACAAATTGCTTTCATAAACGTATTTATTCGTTTCTGATTAAAGCATGTTTTCCTCCACACCTCGACCGTACCTTTTGACTAGAACACGTTCGGTGGGTTATGAAAGAAAACAGTTCTGAAGCAAGCAAAATGATCCATCCCCCCTCTGAAATTGTGTGAAATTGCCAACCTTGAGGCTATGTACATCCCTGTGTAATTTATTTAATTATCGCACTGAACTAACGCTGTTTGCTCAAACCCAATACACAGTACCTCAAACAACAAGTATCTCCCACTGTGCGCTATCAAAACTCCCCAGCAAAACAAAGAGAGGCCGAGGAGAAGTCAATATTCCACCTTTCCGAGAGACACGGGGCTGTGAAGCAGAGCTATAACACATTGCGTGGTGAGCTCTTTCTCGCTTGGCTAACCTTGAATGAAGCCTCAGATGAGAAGAAAATGCTATTTTCACCTCACTCTCGGGCCAGAGGTGCCTTTGCTATGTGTGTGTGTGTGTGTGTGTGTGTGCGCGCATGTGTGTGTATGCGTGTGTGTGTGTTTGTGTGTGGGGTTCTATTTTCAGTCAGAGATTGCTTTTATACAATCAAGAAACACCTAATTAACGTCGTCCTCTAACATGTCACTGGCTGCGTTTACATGCACAGAGAATTCCGTTCTTAACCTGGTTACTCCAGTAATCTGGTTTTGGGCCGATGCACGAAAACATCATAACTAGGTTAGAATAACCAGATTAAACTCAGACTCTGATTATGAGAAACCTGGTTAAGCTTACTCCCATATTAAACAGGTTACTTTGGCAGGGAAACATCTCACTGCTTTCACTTTTGGTTTCCGCCATCTGCACAAAATAATTCGCACAGCACAGCATTATGGGTACATTTCAATGTCAACAGAAAACATGGCGACGAGCAATATTTACTTTATACTATTACTATTGGGATCATCACGTCTTTGCCCTGTGTTATGTGACGTTCGCATTGGCACATTTGGCATCATGGACAATTATGTGTTATTATGTGAATAAGACCATAACCAGTGTATGGACAATAGCCAGGTTACTCTGTGCATGTACAGGTAGCCACTGATGCCAGTAGGCAGTATCATTAAAATCTGAATGAGAAATATAATATCTAATTGTGATACTGTTGTAATTTGTTGCTTGGGAGTGTGAACCCTCACTACACGCAATGTGAAGAGTAACATTCATAATTTTACATTACTCGTATTTTTTCCCAAACAGTTACTGCTTCAGTGTTGTGTGTGTGTGTGTTCCTCCCAACATGCCAGACCACAGTAGGATGTAATTTTACAAGTCTACTTTATCTATCACACACAACCCTTGCCTTTCTGTTACTTTCTTTTGCTACTATCCATCAGATCCCTCTCCCTGTCTCTCCCTGGGATCCTCCTTTCAGGGGCCTCGACCGCTTTCCCTATGACCTATGACCCGTGAGGTCACATCCTCCCTGTCCCTGACCTTCGTGCTTAGAGCGGTCTTGGGAAAGTGTCGGCAGACTGATTTACCGATGCAAATGATGGTGGAGCTCCGGAGAGGTCAGCGGGGGCTTGCGTTGCTTCACTACCCCAGGAACAGGCTTCTCCTCTGGGTTGGTGGTGATTTAGTGACATGGTGCTCTGGATCTGTGGGGCCATGGCAGAAGACTCTGTTGTGGGAGATATGTAGAGTGTGTTGCAAGGCAGTAATTTATCTGACAGCAGCTCCATCTTTTAGTTTAATAGCTGAGTAAAATGACAAGCAGGGAAATGAGTGATGTGGTGATTTGCAATTTCTCACATCGCTCATTATCTTCAGCATGCAAATTATTTTAAATCAGACTACTAAACTTAAGTGCATGAGCAAGCTGGTCTGTGAGTGCAGGAAAGTGAGTACGTGAGAGGCTGAGACAGAAGGAGGGAGAAAGACCTCTGGGTTGATAACACTTGGCTTGTACTTTCTTTTTAGCATGGAATTTAATGCTTCAGACATGATGGCTTTCCAGAAATGTGTGTTGCTAAGCATGTTGACGGGGCCACGCCCCCTCAACCTACTGAGAATGGGCTGAGCATAGGGAAAGGGGTGCTGAAGCAGTTATTAAACATTGGATGAAGCATCAAACGCGTCATGTTGTGTTGCTGTCAGCGTGGCATCAATGTGTCATTGTAGCTGCTTCACAGAGTGCTTTTACTTTGAAAGAGGAATACAGGGGAAAGCATCTGGACCAGATTAATCAATATGCAGAAGTATATGTACAAATGTAAAGAAAAGTTGAGAAGAAACAGACTAGTAAAGAGTAGGTTACAATTATCTGCTTTTTGGAGTATGTCTGTCACTTTGATAAATGTATCATCCTTTTTTAGTTGAACAGAATAGCCTATGTGGATTGTCATTCATTTTTTGTTACATTTTTTCATGATACCAGAAAATTACCAACTTTTTTTCTCATTATTTCAATGCACACTTTTTGATGCTGGAACACAACATGAACAGTGGCGTGGCTTTCATTGAGTTCAAAGAAAGAATTCCCCCGATGGCTGATGGATGTAGTGATAAATCCATAGCAAGCTTTTAATGACTGAAATAAAAATCATTGCACTGGATCTTTGAGGAACTTTCTAAACTGTGATTTACTTCTCTTGCTGTATGTAGCATTCCATTAAGTTGGTGTAGTTTATGATCCCTGTCTTGGCCCAATGAACACGTTATCTTCAGCACTTCATTACTCCATTGTACTGTGATTGGTCTTAAAAAATAAAACAAAATCCAGAAAGGCTTGTGTAAACAGAATTCTAAATGATTTCTTCCTTTCTGTTTTGAAGGCTGAGCATTGGAAGTTAAGGAATAAGGTCAGAATGGTAATGTGATACGTTATGGCTCCCTGTAGGGATATTCTCTTTTCACTTTCATCCCTCCACAGGGAGGTCAGAGGTCAGGGTCAGCTACAGATCAACACCTCTGGAGCTGGTAGAGATTCAGGTCCAGATTCCCCAAAATTGATTTGCAAGGGCAATCTACAAATTCTTCACTTTCATTTTCATCTTTTTCACTGCAAAAACAAGTTCTGGTGCAAACGAGCCCTCAGCAAGCAAATAGTCCCCTTCATCACCAATTACAGGCGTAACTTGCTTCAGCTGTAAGACTACAAGGTCGGCACCCTTGCATCCTATAATGTGCCATTTATAATTGTAACATTCTCCGATCTGATTTGAGATTAGGATGGAAAACCCTCTTCCTTACTTGCCTGACATGTTGGCACTTGATGCTCATGTTTTACAGCAATGATATCAGTCATCCTGAATAACAAAAATCTGCATAAAGTCTTTACAGCACCTCTCAAAATAACTTATATGTGCTGCAATAATTAAGAGGTGTTGGTGTTGTGAACTGGACACAATCTTGACATCACCTACAAATAAATAAATATTTGGTGGGCAAAATAATGTGACTCATATAGAATTTACATAGAACAAAGAGGCTTTTTTGACCAGAGTTAGTGGGGATGCATTCCAATATTTGTTGGTGATGGCATGGCATTCTTATTTGATCATGTTGGTGCTAGAGCATATACTCTTCCTGGCACAAACCTTTACTGCAAATGGACCTCAGTGCTCGAGGGCACTTCACCAAGCCAGATAAGTGCTGACACGGGGGCTTGGACCCAGAAACACGCGAGTCATGTACATCAGTAATCTTGTCCAGTCAAATGATAGTTTGAAATGACATTCATAAGGCACTTATCAGTAAAGCCATTGTCGGAAAATTGACAAAAAAACGGTATGATTCAAATATAATAGTCTGCTTTACATTTAACCAGTATGGACTGTGACACACTTAGGGGTGAGGGGAGTGTTCACGTGACCGGCGATAACAGATCGGCAGTACACACACAGCTTAAAGTTCAACACAGCTTTAATTACTGGTTCTGGGAGGAAAATGGTTAGTGTCTTACACTTTATGGTAGCAGTAGAATAATCACAGTCCAGATAAAGGGTCGGTACACAAAACAGGCTTTCAGGTAAACCTGGCAGGGTAGTCACACAGGCGGTGGTCAAGCACAGAGGAGGTTCTCATACAGGCAGGGAGGCAGCACAGCACAGAGACATTTTGGACTAAGTCTGTCTTTCTACTGTTAAACGTGTTTCTTCATGGTGCGGTAAGAGGAGTTTATCTCATTAACTTGTGGAACCAGCGAGAGAAGTGCAGGTAACTGCGGCCTGTTGAGGCAGAACATGGCGTCCATCAGACATGGATCAGAATCGTGTCTGATCCCCAGTATACCGTGGAACAGGTTCTCCTGGCTGTAGGAGAACAGGTTGGCCATGAGAACATTTGTTTCGGCTCACGGATGAATAAGGCTGTGGTAGCTTTTCTCCGAGAGTAGTAGTAGAGGAGGAATATTCAATACAGAATATTGAGAGTGATGATGAGGAAACTTTTTCACAGTTTTCTGATACTGTGTCA
Organism: Acanthochaenus luetkenii; assembly: GCA_900312575.1. NCBI lineage: Eukaryota > Metazoa > Chordata > Actinopteri > Beryciformes > Stephanoberycidae > Acanthochaenus > Acanthochaenus luetkenii. The sequence continues at coordinate 11,686 of OMOT01080022.1, forward strand.
TAAGATGAACAGCAGTTGTACTCATTACAGGAGATCAATTGTTTCTTAGATGAAACCTATGGCAGACATACTGTGGACGTAACTGAGTATTCCCCTGATGTAGACAAACTCATTAATTCCATCACTAGGCTGAGAAAGTTAGTTGGAGTGAGTAAACAGAAAATATTTTGTTTAAAAAAAACTATTGACTAAAGTTAGGAAAGATAGGAGAGGAAAATCTCCTCAAAATGCACGAAAATTAAAATGGGTGAAGTACTAAGGGTGGTCTCTTCTCACTAAAAGGTTTTCACTGTATTTTCTTCCTTCTTACTTCTCTTGATGGCCAGTTTAAGAGAAGGACATTTAAATATAAATGGAGGAAGGGATAGGAACAAGAGGGCTATAATAAAGTAGAACTAATAAATTAGATGTACTCTTCATTCAGGAAACACATAGCACTGTAGACAATGAGGTAGACTGGGGAATGAGTTGGAAAGGACAGCTCCTTTTTGGTTATGGCACTAATCTTAGTGCAAGTGTGGCAATCTTGCTCTCACAGCATCTTAGCATTACAAAATTATCAGCATGGGAAGTAGAGCAAGGGAGGATTCAAATAGTACAGGCAACAATTAGAGATACATCTTTCATATTCATAAATGTATATGCTCATAACACTGGGGTAGATCGTTGTAGACTTTTTCAGGAATTACATAATACACTTAAACAGTAACTCTCTAATAGTGTTAGGAGGAGACTGGAATTGCACCACACTTTTTACAGTTGACATGAATGGAGAAGAGCCTCATCCACAGTCGGCCTCGTCTCTATCTAGTCTGATTGAAGAAAATGATCTTGTAGATGTATGGAGAAAGTGGATGTGGGTCTTTTATCTATTGACCAAGAAAAAGCTTTTGATAGAGTTAATCGTAATTATCTGTTTTTGGCATTGGAAAAACATGTATTCCTTGGATTAAGATGTTATATTCAGGAGCTTCTGTTATGTTAAAGGTGGGGGGCGGACATAGCTGTCCAGTTACAGTAGCCGTCCAGTTACAGTTTACAGGGGGATCAGGCAAGGTTGCCCTTTATCTGGGATGCTATATACTCTGGCCATAGAACCTCTCCTTACTGAGCTCAGGAAGGGTTTAACAGGATTGTCTTTCTTGGAAAGTAGGAACCAGGGTTCTATAGGTCTGTCAGCATATGCTGACGATGTTACACTTTTCATTAGGGGACGGGATGATATCCAAGAACTTATACAGAGCCTGGTGCTATATGAAAAAGCATCATCTGCTAAAATCAACTGGGCGAAATGTGAGGGATATGCTCTGGGACAGTGGAGAAATAAAGAATCATCAAAATTACCAGCAGAATTAGAGTGGAGCAGAGAGGGTGTTAAGTGTTTAGGTGTTTTTCTAGGAAGTTGTGAAAATGAGTATCTGGCTCACAAGAAGAAACCAGGTAAAAGGGATGGGGTCTGTAGATCCTGAACTCATTTCGAGACTGGGAATTGTTCTGTGCAGTGTAGTACAAGAGTTATTAGTTTCGTCCTTTTGACAAAATAAGCAATGCTGTTTTAATAGTATTATATTGTCCCCCCCCCCCTTTTTTTTTTCTTCTCATGTATGATGGTACAAGGATTTTGGATGTTTAGGAGTGCGGGGCTTGTATATATGTATGAAGGGTTTTCTAATTACTCGCCTCATTTGTTAAAGTTGAAATGGATATCTCTCTCTCTCTCTCTCTCTCTGCGGTGGTATGGTACATATTGTACAACAAATTACACACGTGTGCCCAACAAATGTCTGATTTTGAATGATGACATTGACTGATGCCCATGTATTTCTTTAAAATGCATTAATTTGTGCAATCATTGGTTTAATGTAGTCCCAGAATCAGGAAATGTGTTGAAACATGCAGGTGACAATGTGAGGGAAGTACCAGTAAGGACAATAAGGTTTTTGCAGGATGCTACAGTAAGAACAAGTGAGTTATGTGTGGACTTTTACACAGTGAAAACCTGACATTAATACATGAGAGAACAGATAGAGGGATTTGTGGATTTAGTTAAAAACAATCTTCATGGATTAGCATGACATTCTGCTATCCCTCCCTACAATACATTATCAGACTGCAGTTTAAACGGTATGTGTGTTTATCAGACAAAAGGGAGAAGACATATCATGTGCTGATAGAAGCCATTTACCGTGTCTTCTCCATCACCTCATTCCTCTCTCGGATTTGAAAAGAGCCAACCAACATCATCCATCTGCCGCTATATTTTACTTATTATTGCATAACTGCACGGATGATCCGTTCGCATTTGAGAGATTACAGAAGTAAAATAGAGATTTACAGGAATGCAATTTGCTGAAAAATCAACAACTATAGAGTTAATATGTAATATACTGCAGGCCTATTTATAGTATATGGTCATTTATAATCAATCAAAGGAAAAATATTGTATCCGCTCTCCCATAGCTCCGATGCAGAATTTTCTTTGTTCCTATGGGCCAGCACCCCATTAATATTGGTGTGCGTTTCAACTCATTTCCAATTATAATCAATGCCTTATATGGTAGAGAATAAGACAGAGAACAAGGACCACTTCAGTTCTCCCGTAAAGCCTTGAAAATATACAATTTACATTAATCTGATGAAAAATGAATCTTCATGGCTAATGCTGGCACAATACCAACATTTTTCAATGGTCACTTTCACTGTCAACAAAACTGACTAAAGCTGCTGTATAAAACTTCTTATTATGACTTCTGCCCTCTCTGCACTCTCTCCATCACGGTGGTCCTTCATGTATTGCCTCTATTAATCATATGGCAGTCATTAATACAGCCAATCAAAGAATCAAATGGAATTGTCCCATAACAAACTTAAGCCGTATTCTCCTGACATGTTTAGAAACAATGTCAAACCACCTAATAATGACAGCCCAACACTAAACAGAAAGCTCAGTGCGTGACATGTTTTCAGTTTTGCTCATATTTAAGGCTTAACTCAAACAAACAACGTCAATTTCTTTCCAATACTACTCTCTGCTCTTTCCGTATGTTTCCTTCCGAGTTTCCTTCCAAAATGTGATCACCAACGTAAAAAACAAACAAACAAACATACATCCACTCTTACAAAATAACATATAGCACATATAACATATAGTTACTTTTAAGAGAATCGTAAGGAACTTCAGTCACATTATTCAAAATTAAAGTGGATCCCCTATATTTTAGAGCTATTGAATGATTAACCTTAGGTAATGAAACTGAAATGAAATATATTCTATTCTATATGAACTCTCCAGATTACATTACCGTTCAAGGATCCCGATCCCCATGGAGAAATCGGGTCATTGCAGAACAGAATAAAATAATAATATAGAACTAAGAATCAAGCAAACAGGGGCAGTTTCAAAAGACAAATTCAACAGTACAAAATATAAAAAAATCTGTATGACAATAAATGGAGATATAGATATAGTACATGTAGTTTATTTAAAATGAGAAAATATGAGAATATGAAAGTTCAGATCATACATATGTACATAAAGTATGGCATATAGAAAAGTCACAGCCGACAACAGAGAGGTCTTCAACAAGGGACCAACACAACATATTTTATTTAATTTTCTTTTGTAACAGATGATGTTGTCAACCTCCTGAGTATTATTTTCATTTTAGTTTTTATGATTGGCAAGTGGAGCATTTTGCATCACACTCCATTATGCATTCAGTTTCTACTGTGTGAAATGATAAGTAGCATATCGTAGTGTGAAAGTGAAAGAACTGATATGTGTGAGTGTGCGTGTGTGTGTGTGGAAGAGGGAAATATGGACGACCATGAACATCAATACATTTCATATCACATCATTTTCAGCAGATATTATTGATAATCTCTAGTATCATATATTCACTTCTTTCCTCTACAGCCTTCCTTTCCCACAAAGCGGCATTTTTTCCCCGCCTGTAGCCGTTTAATGTTTTGGTAACTCACCATGAACTTGACTGTGCCTAATTGGGAGGAGAGGCAGTAGGGGTTTCAGCAGATCAAGCGATCAAGCAGCGCAGTGCAAATGCAATTTTGGTGTCAAAAGTTTACAGGGATTTGTGCTTGCGTCTCCCGCCTGCTCAGACTTGGTCAAAAGCGCACAACGCAAAGCGCAGTCATGTTCTGTACTATTTGCGTGGCTTTACCAAGTGATGCGTGCAGATCCTATTTACGATTACCCACCCTTTTTGTAGATGATATGTTGGCCAATTTGACTTTGATATAAATCCCTGAAGCTGGGGAAAAACAAGATACAACATTTTTCATTCATTCTAACTATATACACATGTGGCTGTGGTGTGAATGATTGTCATCCAACATAGAACTGTCATTATGCGCCATGGGGATTGTGGAGGCGGCCGCATCCTCTATGTCAGGGACTGGATGGTGGTTGCCTTCCTCCTGTAGCCAAACTGTCCCTGCGGTTTGCCGCCAACTTCTGTTTGGCTCGTCGCCAAATATTTAACCATTTCCTTCGTTGAGCAGCGGTTCTCCTAGGACCAGAGCAACACATGTTAGCCCAATGTATTATCTCCTCCCACACTAATTTAACATTGTCTGCCCTCTGCAACTTCTTTAAGGTACTGTAGCTTTTGTGGCGGATCTGCACTGGACTGTTCTCTCTGTCACCATATTGTCAGAGTGCCATGGCACAGAGCACACTGCTTTTAAAGGGAAGGAAAATAGGTGATTGGATTGGACATGACTGAAGCCAGCTCCTACACCTACTGATAATATATTACTCCTAATTCCACACCGTTTCCAACTGTGCCGCAGGTGCACCACGCACCACTAGCCACAAAATAACCAAAAATCAGTCGCTGAGCCCTGTGAGTTCGCGCTTTACGACTTTCATTCACGAAATGTATACATTATAGATTATATTATGTATTATTGTGTAGCACATGTTTTCAAACAAATATTGTATCATCTCAATATGGTTTGAATGTATGAATTGTTTGTTGGATTTTTAAAATGTACATTTTGTGTATTGCTTTGGCAATATTGTTTCTGATAAACAGTCAAGCCAATAAAGTCTGTACTGAAACAGAATTGAGAGAGTGTGTGTGTTTGCCTGTATGTTTTCACATTTACATGCCCTGTATTTTCTCCTCTAAGCAGTGCATCATCCAGAGGGAGCCTGTTTTCTGCCTGTATAGTAAACAGGAATAAACTGGCTGTTAAGCGGCCCTGAGGCGTAGCTGCAACTTTGTCATAATGATAAAAGAGGCCGGCAGCGGTGGAAACACTCCAGCTAACTATCCTTGGCCTGTGACTGATCACCTAGCTACAGCTTTCATCAGCCCTTAATAGACACAATACACAGTCACAAATGCTACGTTCATGATTGGTCTAAAAAAGAAAAAGCCAAAAAAATATTATTTTGATAAACAAGATGCACATTCATGTAATAATAAAGGATTTGTCAAGAGACATTGTGTGACTGTTAATTTTCAGTGTTTTATTTCATTTCAAAAATTGCATGTTTTAACTTCATTAGAAGACAAAACAAGAACTGGCACTTTTTTTAAAACGTTTTAACATCTGTTTCATCTGTGATAGGAGGCAAACATTTGGAAAATTCTAGAAGCTGTCGGCTGTCTTCTGCATTTGTAAATCAATAGTGTCTAACACTTCGAAATAAAGATTTTGATAGGCAGACTTTTTGTCAGCTCTCCTCTCTTCCTCTTTGCTGGGTTCTCCTGTTCCTCTACCTGGACACCGTCAAACTCTTCTTCTGTCTTTGCTCTGCTGTTTTCTTCATTTCACTTGCAGAATACTCCAAGTTCTTAGACATTCTTTTGCAATGATATTACATTTCTTCTTCAGAAGTCCAAATGGTACAGAACGTAACGTATCGCTCATATTTGACAAGTAAGTTAGTGTGTGGCGCTGAGCTAACCGGGCTAGGGAAGGGCCAATCAGCTAGCTTCCAAGATAAGCTGGTTCACAGACAGCTTTTCTACACACCATTCTCACGATCAGAGGATACATGCATTTCTATGAATACTTTGGATAAAAGTGTCTGCTAAATGCCGTAATGTGGGTATATTTTTAAGCAGCAGTGGAGGTGGAACTGTGGGTGATATGATAGTTGTAATCACACAGCAGGATATAAATGGGCTCCGCTTAGTTTTCTTCTGTGTTTCTGTTGTATTACAAGGCTTCTACAAGGAGAAGAGACTGGGAAGAGGTGGGCTGGCAGGCAGTTTTCATTACAGGTGGATGTCATGACAAGCTGAAATCAGATTTTCAATTAAATGTTGATATATCTGTCTAACCCTAAAATGAACAGAGAGCAGTCCTCGTATCTCAGGCACTTAGGTCAAGTTATTATCACTCAACTCTCTTTTCTAGTCCCCAATTTAAATCTAGTCAGTTCGTTCCCATTCATTCGGCTTGATTTCTGTAGTGGAAGCATACAAGATGCAATTTCCACATCAAAGGCATTCATCATACATGTACATTAAGTTAAAATTCTAAATTCTATTTAAACTGCATTACGATGGCTTTTAGTGATACATATGGAAATTATTGTGGTTGGCGAGTGGCTGTGACACAAAAGTATGGTGCTGAATGCTACTGAGATCATGAGATTCATCAGTAAACCACACTTCCCCTTGCTTTTCTACAGACAATGATTACTATATAACCCCTGTGTATGGGAGCTTCCTGGAGATGGGTGATGATTAGTCTATGCTTTGTCTGTGTGTGTGTGTGTGTGTGTGTGTGTGTGTGTGTGTGTGCATGTGTGTGTGTGTTTTTGTATGTGTGGGGGGGGGGGGGGCA
>OMOT01080024.1:0-26127 GCA_900312575.1 Acanthochaenus luetkenii
CAGAGTACAAGTTGAACCTATAACATGCAGCTGCCCAGCAAACACCAAGACACAATGGGAGACAATGGATATCAAAGCTGACTTGTATGTGTGTGTGTGTGTGTGTGTGTGTGTGTGTGTGTGTGTGTGTGTGTGTGTGTGTGTGTGTGCGTGTGTGTGTGCGTGTGTGTGTGTGTGTGTGCGTGTGTGTGTGTGTGTGTGTTGGGGTCTGTGTTGGGGTCTGTGCAAAGATTGCAAAGCTACAATCCTACAATCTCTTATCTCTCTCTGTGCAATCAGTGGCAGCCCATTTGCTCAATACCTACACTGAAAGTATTGCTCTCTGTTTAAAGCATGTAGAATCAACTTCTGTCAGACCTCTATTTGCTCTTTTGCAGTGTTTGATCACCTGTGGGATTTGTAATTGCAACATTTCATCTGCAAATATAAGCACGCCATTTTCAACAGTAGCAGATATTTCAGTACCACTGAGGCAATAACAAGCTACATAGATGTTTGTCATGAACTTGTATATGAATTTGCAGCATGCTCAACCAATGACTCACAAATTGTATTGAAAATCTATCCACATGTTGTCACACATTTATTTAATTTTCATTGCTTAAAGAACTGGCTTTAGCCCTTTGAGGGGCGGATTTTCATATACATCTGAGAGCAGCATTTATTTATAAATCATCAAGGAACCAAAATCAATGAGAGAAATCAGCTTTAATAACCTTGATGTTGTGTTGCATATCCTCATGTGTTGCATATCCTCATTTGATCCCCCATGTCCTATCCCTGTTCAGCCCTCTGTATGACACATCTGGATTTCTCTTGATTACATTTACTTCATCCAAACTGAAAATATTTATGTAAGCTAGTATCTTGGAAGTAAGTCTGTTCATAATTTATTACAGATACAAGATTCCTTTAACTTTGACCATTTCTTTCCTCCAAAATACATGTGACACATTTAAATCAAAACACTGAATAGTACATTATGCATTTACGCCCCACTATCAGGTTCCAGCCTGGGGATTTTATACTTTAACAAGTGATTCCTTAAACTCTGTGTCATAAAATATGTGTTCTTTGCACAGTAGTATACATGTATAATATGAGCTGGAGTCAGGTAAGAAGAAAAAATAGCATTTCAGGCTTCAAGAAACTTGCAAACCATACAAATACTCATGGAGCTGACACAATACAGTGTTCTTTGTGTTGCAAAATAGTCACATTTGGCAAGTAGCCTAATTCATGTGCTTTTTAACTTTCTTGTTTGAAAGATGTGTAAGTCGTGAATGGAAGCTTGTTCATCACAGGTTCCTGTAACATTGTTGGAGACATTTTAGAGTAATGTCTGAGCATCAAAGCCTAAAAGCACATGATAATGTATGAATAGCAGGATATAATAGTGTACCTTTCTTTCTTTCAGTTATGACCTATTACTAAGTATTCCCTATTTTAGTCTGAACATCCGCCCTGATTCCTGATAATACATTAACAAATTGCAGCTACAACACCTTATACTGTATCATAGTGGGAATCAAAAGGGATTGTGATGGATATTTTAGGCTGTGTTATATGGTCCACATCTCATCACTGCTGTTGATGGCAAATGTGAATATTTTACCAACAGATCAGACTTTTTTGACTTTTGATGTTCTTAAATGTGAGGCATCCCTCACAGGTACTATCAATCAATCAAGTTTTATTTATATAGCCCTTTTATACAAGCATGTCTCAAAGGGCTTTACATTGCATCATATATATATACTACACAGTCTACACTGCATCATACACATCTATTACTATAAACATATAAATGCCAAAAGTCAGACCCTCTTCACCCACCGTACATATTGCATTCTGCAGCCCCCAATGAGTTCATAAATGAGACAATATCACTCCTGAGTGGAAAAAAAGGAGCCAAACCCCTCACCTTGTTCCTACAGGTCAGTCAAAAGGCATAACAGAAAATTCAGCAACATACTTACAGCCCTTTATATGGACAGAAAACAACAGAAAGCCTCCCCCAGCTTGTCAAACAGGACACCTAATAAGTTCAAAACACATGTAACCTGTTGACATTGCAAAAACTCATGGATAACAGCTTCGGATACTCCACGCCATCCCCGGCATCCAGCAGGTCAGACCTGATGCCCGTCTTCACCCCTCATATCTTTGAAGCTCAACATCAACTGAGCTGACTATGAAAAGTAGTGTATCAGTGTTGACGTGCAGCCTCAGTTCCTTTTCACATGCTAGGTGTGAAATACACCTGCGTCCAATTTTTTGTCAATTTCATACCTAGCCTGTTTTGAGTGATTTATGTCCTACTTACTAAGCCTCTGAGTTCCAACATCACCAGGAAAGGTCAGTGAAAAATGAAAAATGTCGCTGTTCTTTACACCAACACCATATCTGAAAGCCGACAGCTGTGTTAAGAATGTTTTAACACTGTTCAAACAAGCGTGATTCATTGTTTTTTGTATCAAAAAGTCCCAACTCTAAGTCTATCACTCTCTCCCTACATCTTAGCCCTCCCCTCCCTTACAGAAACAGGAAATTTCACATGTTAAAATAAAAATTTCACCTCAAAATTGTCGCTATTCACAAAGTTAATTTTTCACATTAAAGGCACATGTAATGGCATGTGAAAAAAGTAAATTTGGTTTAAAAAAAAACTAACCCTAAAGTCATTACTTTTGGAATACAACATGTGAAATATATAATTTCACATGTGAAGACCGTTGGCTCTTTTCACTTGTGAGATCAAACTTTATGACACTCACAACATGTGAAACAAAATGTGTCAGATGTAGTCAGGTGACACAAAATTACTTCAATACATGTTTTTAGCATTTACATACAGTAAATGGGATGGAAAGCTAGCTTTTTAAAATTATAGATATACAGGCAACAATTCACTAAACCCTAAGCTATGGCAAAGTCCCTGCATCTGATATAATTTATCACAAAAACTTCCAAACCTGCTAGTATAATTAGATTACATTTCTGGAGACAAAGTAGAGCAATGGCTGACAAGATATTATTATTTGGTCAGTGTGATACATTATTAGATTTAGGTCCCCCTTAGATTTGAAGGAGCCAATGGGACATCCCCTTCAAGAATAGGAGAGTGATGGCTTGTCAGCCCCAGATTATTTCTGCCTCAAACACATATACTGTATTTTTTACTCCCTCTGTGTTTTTAGAAGCACAGTTGGGTTTATCTAAGCACATTTTGTGATTAGCATTGGCCTACAGCACAAACACCCCTTTCCCTTAAGAAAATGGAGACCTTCCCCTTGTTGTTTCATCTCCTTGTAATTCATTTAAAGGCTGTTCAACAACCAATTAGACTGCCATGTTTCATATTTTGATTGATGTTTACCCATCAGATAAGGGGTTAATTTTAACAACGTCTTACTGTAGGCCTATTTTATATTGACAACTGAATTTTTTGGCTTCCAAATATATATATATATTATTATTTTTGCTTGCTATTGATTTTCTCTCCATGCTAATGATAATAAGTACATGATCACATATGGACCTACTGGCTATGGTATGTGACCAGTTCCCACATCTTTGCCAAACCCATTTGACACCCATGTAGGTAAATCAAAGCCTGTAAATGAATCAAAGCGCCCGTGGAGGCTGTGGGGATAAAGAGACAGAGAGAGCGTGTGTTTGTAGACAGAGAGCGAATGGAAGACAGAGAGAAAAGGAGAGAGGGGGGAGGTGGAGGGAGAAGAAGTGTGTGCGTGTATATGCGTGCGCGTGTGCCCGTGCATGCTCGTTGGGGGGGGGGCGTGAAGGGGGCCGTCCTTCCTACAGTGGACCTGTCGCACACAATATTTAGCATGAAGTCAGCCCCCCCCCCCACTCTGTAAGGGGATCAAGCCTCTCACTCCTCTACCGCCTTCATGTCTGACAGCGCAGAGAGGGAAGGAAACTGACTGGCGCTTTTCTGACTTTTACGCACCGGGGAACTTTTGTCCATGTCACCATCAAACCTCAGGCCAGGACAACCAGCAGCCCGCAGCAAACCTTTTGCCTTTTCCAGGGATTAATTTAACCAGACCGGGATTTGATGTAAGTGGCAATACAGTCCCAGTTGCTTTCTGTTTTGTTTTTTGTTTTTCCGTCTATAGATCCATGCGGCGCCTTCTATTTGTGCGTAAAAGTTGACCAGCCGAGATGTGGTGGTTTCGTGGGTAAAGTAGCTCCTAAAGTAGGTTTCATCCTGCAGATTTCACTACCGCCAGCGCTTGGCTTTTTGACTTTTTAAGACCATGAATCTGGCTTAAACCGTGCAGAAAAATAAAAATATGAACAGTTTACTTTTGGTTATGCGACTCCTGCTGAGAAGATTATGGTGCTGATGAGAGGCGAACACATCAGACACACTGAATCTGACATAGCCTATTTAGAAATATAGATTGTATTTTGCAGGCAGACGAAATGACCAACGTTCTATGAAAAAACAACAACAACAACTATTCTAACCTCTTAAATAGAGCAAATCAGCGCTCTGCAAGATGGCTACATGTCTATTCGGGCCTCACCAAATTACATTACATTACATTACAGCATTTAGCAGACGCTTTTATCCAAAGCGACTTACATGTCATACCGTTGGCGGAGGCAGCCATGCAAGGCACCAACCTACAAATTAGTAGTATTACTAACATTACTATACTGCTCAGATGATTGGCTTGGTGATCAGCCTATTGTCCCTACTACAGTTAACGTTGTGTTATTTATCACTGGGTCACGGAAACCGGCAGAGAGCGACCAAGTTGGGGAAATTGCCTCCAAAGTGAGATTTCATTTTAATATTTTGGAATTATATTTCCTATCATCTTTTTTCTCCCGATATAATTTGCACCAAAATTCAAAAGCAATTGACCTGCAGACGTTGTGTAAATATTTCAGACGTCAAAAAATGGGGATCTAGAGGAAATTGATAGATGGCAGGTGGCTGCCGGTCCACAGGAGCCACCGACAGGAAAAACAGAGCAGTTCGACACACATACGCCCACCCCATCCACCACATCTACCCTACCCACCCATATCCAATCCCCAGTCCAGTCTATGCTGGTTTAAAGGCTTAGGCTATTTCAATGTTACAAACGTCATTTCACCTTGTGTCGCTTGAATTGTCAATCAAGTTATAGGTCTACATTATCAAAAAATAAACGAGTGTTGTTCATCTTCATGGCCATTTTCAGAACTGAGCTAACACAATGTAAAACCTGCAAGAAACTGGTGCCCATTTGGCGTTACTCGTTAAAAAAACAATGACTGTTGTCATGCAAGGAAAATGTCAAACTAGAGGAGGCCTAAAATACAATATAGGCTAAGCACGAACTTCACCCGTAACCCAAACATTTTAGCTCCATTATTATCTTAAAATGTGGAGAAAATAATCATAGTTCTGAAAATCTCCACCTGAGGATATTTTGAATTGTGTGAATCATTTGGATGGGCCTAAAATACTCATGAAATTACAAGCATATCAGTGTTTATAGTATAATTCGTCTTATATCATAGAGCTTCATAACATTTTCTTCAAACATTTTGTTCTATTTTATTTTGAAGGCCTTGAGGTTTATTTTTCTGGTTTATTTTTTAAAAGTCAAAACCTAGATAATGACAACCATTTTTTATACTCTACTCACCGAATTACGTTTATTCCAACAGCCCTCCAGTAGCCTATTTTGCATCTGTTCTCAGGTCAGGTCATATGAAAATAATATTTGTTTAGTAGTAGTTCACGTTTGGTCTCTGCATGCAATGTAAATATTGATTTTAGTGGTTATCAGTCCAACTATGTGCAACACATGGAGGGAAGTCTTAAGGCCATGGCCTAGTTTGCTGAAAATACAATACAATATAATACAATAGCATGACGCTGACATATCAGTTGAATTAAGCACTTATATAATAATAGACACAGCTTTATTTCCTATATCAGATGGAAAATAGCTTTTGGCCTTGATTCGCATAATTTCATAAATATTACATCACTAGGCTATTAAAAACAAACCATAACACTGGAGATCAAGTCGTAGCACTATTTCGTTTTAAAATTGTATGGACAAAGGCAAAAAATGACAAAACTTTATCAGTTATAATTTAATATAATCTTGCACCAATTTATTCAAAAATTGTCAATTTTATTGTCTTTATTTTATCACATTTAAATGTCAATAGATTTCCTTAATTAGATAGAATTTCCTATTAATTAGGTCAGTTAGTTTATTCACATAGGCTCAATCAAAATAATCGAATACTTTTCTTCTGATCCAAATTAATCAATTCTTTCCGCGGAACACTGATATTTTTATTCTATGCATTGCAGAGCCAGCTATTGATCACGTCTCCTATACGTCTGCTGCATTGCTCGGAGCCTGCCTTTAAAACTGGATTGCGCTGCATTACTCCCTCCCTCTTGGAGGACCAAACCCTCGGCCCGACTACCTCAATCATATGGAAATGTCTGTTATAGGAGGGTAGAAATTAACATCTACAAACATTGGACTGAAATTCCATCTGCCGCCTCGTCTAGGAGGCCCTTAATAAGTTCTCAGACAGCAAAGTGACACACATCTTAATCAACTCTTAATCTCAGGAATTAATTCTTGACGCGTTTATGAATAATTCCCAGGCTAATGCCTGCCGTCCGTGGAAATGCAAGCAGTCTGCCGCGCCGCACTGACAGATGGACCCGGCAATCTCCTGAAAAAATTAGAGGATTTTTGCTGCCATTATTTATTTCTTTTTTATATTATTATCATCATATATATATTTTAATGAGGTCGATGCCGCCGGGCGACTCCTTATGCAAAGCGCTCCATCTTATGCAAACTGGAGACTCATCTTCCTGTTGATTTACGTTCATTGCTGAACATGAGTAACTGGCCCCGGCAATGAGAGTAAACATACACTTCAATCTTAGCAATGTTTTACGCTTTATTGAACCGTAGAGGCTGCGGAACAACTTGTCAGTTGGATGTGGAAGCAGTCTCGACAGTAATGAGTCCTGTTAGAAACAGCCCAGTCCCTTAAACTTGATGATAGACATGATGCTACAGCTCGATCAGCTGCCGAGTATAATGTCAAATCAGGGGTATCTGCAACAACAAAAAACGAATAACTGGAAAGGCCTGGTCAGTGAATTTTAGCAGTGATATCTCAGCTTTCAACACAGCACATTTTTCGAATGTTAATAAGTGTTGATTGGATATCGAGTTTTGTTCTGTTTCCCTGTGTTTGTCTTACATGAGTCTGTAATTCCATTGATTGTTGCTCAGTTAGATCTAGTTTGGCTCATTTTCTGTAAATAACTTTGAGACTTAAAGTAACATTGCCAATTTTACTTTGAACATGTCCCTCCAGGACTTTTCTTAGACCCACTTTCTGTACAAACCAGTGTTGTTAGATTTTCTAAAGCACATAAGGAAATAGTGGTTATAGCTTCTTTATTTTAGCAAGAGAGATCTTCAATGGGCTTTCCAAATTGGAGCAAAAAAGATCAGACTTTTAGCTTATGCTCATGAAAAGTTGTAAAATTCAGCTCAAATTGATTTGTGATGATCACACTCCATACACCTGTAAGCTTATACCCAGATTTGTTTCTATCACAGAGGAAAAAACAACAACATGCCCATCATTTGTGACCAGCATTATAATGCTCTAATGTTGTAATTCATGCCAATTCAAGCACAAAAGCAAAAGCATGACAAATTCTGGAAAGTCGCGTCCTCTCATTGATGAATCTAAATGAGGCTGTACAGTTTTGAATGGCTCAGCCTGCTTGTTAGGCCAGTGATAGCTTGTTGGTGATATTGAGCTCCTAGGGAGGGGGGTACAAGGGCTCTTGATTTGGGAAATATAATCATGTCGCACCTCTGAGTGTGTGTGTGTGAGTGGAGGAGGGGGGGAGGGGGGTTCTGACACCTTGTTCTGGACAAAATGGCTTGCGTAACCCACACTCCCTCGCTGCCAAGCCAGCCGGCCTCTCAGCCGGCCTCTCAGCACCACATTGACACCAAGCCGTCCATCCATCATTGCCCCAGTGGATATGGCTCTGACAGGCTCACATTCATATTTCTGACCAAAAATACTGGACCCTGCTGATACTAGACCCTGGGCTACACTCACAAAGGACAGCTGCTGCTCTGTCAGGCAAGTATCCTGACTACGACACCAAGGGTGACTGGGACTGAGTGCAATAACAGCAAAGTTTAAGATCTAAGTCTGTCTTTTGATTTTATGTTAAAGTATTTTGAGGTTAAAGTACAGAGAAAATGTGATAACTCATTTCTTGTTGGTTTTGCTGTAGATTTGTGTTGAGTCGTGCTACTTTCAGCAAAGGAACAGCTCTGTTTTGCCTCGTTCAGAGCGTCAAAAGCTGTCTCTGCGGAAAGTAGCTCAATACAAACAGCAAAAGTAAGTATCAGGGGTTATATTGTGGTGGGTTATGTTTGTCATAGCATTTCCAGTAACATTGTATCATGGCAAGTTATGAACATGATGCTACAGTTCTATCTACTGCCGAGGACAGTAATGTCAAATCAGGGTTATCTGGAAAGAAAATTTAAATCAAAATCTACAGCAAAGGTAAAGGTCAGTTTTGCCTTGTTCAGAATCACAAAAACAGGTTTACCTTTGCTGAAAGAAGCATGATTCAATATAAATCTACAGCAAAAGCAACAAGAGATTATATAAAACATATCTAGCTCACGTTTTTTCGGTACTTTAACCCTTTGAAATAAAATCTCCGGACTAAGATCCATGCCCTTTGCTGTTGTGTAAAAGCAGTTTTGCCTTTCCTGAAACTAGCCAGACTCAATACAAATCCACAGCAAAGGTCAAACTGCTTTTGTGGTTCTGAACAAGGGAAAAGTGAGCTGTAGGCCACCTTTGCTGAAAGTAGCACGACAATACAAATCTAGGCGGTGGCGCAGTGGTTAGCACTGTCGCCTCACAGCAAGAAGGTCCTGGGTTCAAATCTCGCCTGGCCCTTTCTGTGTGGAGTTTGCATGTTCTCCCCGTGTTAGCGTGGGTTTCCTCCGGGTGCTCCGGTTTCCTCCCACAGTCAAAGACATGCAAATTTGTGTGTAGTGTAGTGTGGTGCATGGTGTGATGTACTATGTATATGATGCATGCAATGTATACTTGTATGGGGGTGGCAGTAGCTCAGGAGGTAGAGCTCCCGCCCCGCAACTGCAAGGTTGGCGGTTCGAGTCCATCTCCTCCCGGGAAAAATCTGTCGTAGTGTCCTTGATCAAGACACCTAAGTTAACCCCGAATTGTTCCCGTTGAGCAGGTTGGTACCTTGCATGGCTGCCTCCGCCAACGGTATGACATGTAGGTCGCTTTGGAGAAAAGCGTCTGCTAAATGATGTAATGTAATGTAATGTAATGTGTAAGTCGCTTTGGATAAAAGCGTCTGCTAAATGCTGTAATGTAATGTAGGAGACCAGGTTTGGTTGTCACAGTGCTTATTACAGCCACACTAGAGGGCGCTGCGACATTATATTGACAGTTGGCCTGACATCACAGAACTTGAATGGATAGAACGGACATCCCACTGTTTGCCGTGGTCATTTGTCTAGTACACCATAAAATGGCGCCTGTGGCGTTTACCAGCTAGTTAATCACCTGGTGTAATCAGGGGCTGAATCAGACCTGGAACACCAGGTGAACGTAATCAATTACCAGGTCAAATAGAAAACCAGCAGGGCTGTAGTACTGGAGGACCAGGGTTCAGAACCACTGGTTTAATTAATAAAATGTGACGACTTACCTACAGTAATATAAAGCGATTAAACCCAAATCGGCCCAACAATCCATAAATAGCCTCCATCAGTGACTTGCTGGATCGTTGATTTGAATGGGGATGTCCGTTGTATCCAATTCAAATTCTGTGCCTGACATTTTGCACTGGTCATTTTGTGGAAAAAACATGAAACATTGAGATGAGGAGATATTTTGTAATTTTTATGGGACAGAGTAATTGTTTATGTTGGTATTGTTTTTGTATTAAAAGCTTGTAGATTATTAGTCATTTAAAAATCAAACACAAGTCGAAGGTAGTAGCTTTGATTTGAATAAACTTTTAGCTAGCAAGCTAAAGCCATGTGGTAGCTAGATGAAAATGTTTGTCAGGTTGGGGATGGTTGTCTCACTGCTCTGGGGGTTGGTTGTCACACGTTTGTCTTTTAACCCAAGTTAGGCAACTTCTGGACATATTTTTTTGATGGGGAAATCAGTTCAAAGACAGTTAGCATGGCAAACATGTTATACTCCATATGTTCTCAGGTGTTTTTAATTACACACACAACACACAATTTTAGTTTTAGTTCCTCATTAGAAAACAATGTTGTATCTAAACAGTTATATACTTCAACCTAGGCTGTTTGAGTTCCTGGTCATATGTTGATGGAGATTAATCTATTCCAATCTCACTGTTTCATTTAATGTTATATTAATAATGTATTGTTATGAAACAATGGCTTTGATGAAAAGTGTCAGTGTGTCTTTGACGGTTAATTACCTCTTTCTTACAATAAGTTGAAAAATGACAGAGATACACATTTCAAGCCAATACTTTAAGCTTCAATTTAATGTGGGAATGACTATTGATTGTTTTGATGATGAGCAATTCATACAAGAGTAAAAGGCGTGACAACCAACCCCGGTCTCCCCTACAGCAAAACCAACAAGAAATTATCTAATACACAAACATTCACATTATCTCTGTACTTGAAACCCTTTTGAATTCTGTTTTACTGCTTTGCTGTTGATACTGTTGCTAAAAGTTAAAATGGCTTTTGTGGTTACGCACGAGGGAAAACTGAACTTTCTGACCCGCAAGTCAACTTTAACCCACAAATCCATATCAGAGGCTCATTGATACAACACCACAAGACACAGTCAGTGAGCTTACCTAAGTAATCTCTCTACTGGGAGACTTATCCTCAGTCTTGCATCTTTTTCCCAGGGATGCAGCGATAGCCTCCGGGAGACTGAAACCAGAACGGAATGCCCATTTTCCTGTCTTATAATATTTTTTTCTGAAATGCTCCTATAACAAAACAAACAAACAGCGGATGCAATTCTCTCTTTCAAGGTTTCTGTAAGTTTTAGCTATTTACGTTAGGGGTGACAAATGTTAAGAGCGCATGAAACAGCCTTTTCAAGGGTTAAGGCACTGAACCAGTAGTTTGGCTAGACCAGAACAAACCTAAATAAACACTGTTGTAAAATTACCTTGATTTGTGCCACAGAGTACAGCTTAGGTAAACAGCTACTGAAAGGGTTCGAGGTGTGTTTTATGAAAGAAAATGTTGACTGGTATTCAGTGGAAATAAGGTGCTAAACATTGAATATGAAAATGCAGAATTGTTTTCATTTTATGTGGCTTCCTCAGAGTGACAGACACAACGTTAAGTGCCAGTCGGTAAGGAAGAGCTTAAAGGAAAAATCAGTGATGGGTTACAATATATTACATTATTGTGTTTTTGAGTCATCTTAGTTTCTTCCAAGGCATTTAAACCTCAGCTTTAACTCACCACCCTTCCATTGAAACCAATAGATGTGGAGCTCGATGGGAACTAGTGGGAGACAAATGGCAAAGTTTCCTTCATGTTGGATCTTTAAAACCCAAACTCGGTGGAAAGCACACTTAAAACAATGAAATGACCAGAAATAGGCTGTATATCTGGGTTTCCTTTAAAATCTTTGACATGTCCTACAGATTCCACTATTTTGAATGGGTTTAACAGCAATGGCTTTTCTTTGCTTTAAAATCGATCTAATTTGAGTCTTATAATACTCTTGTGCTTGAAATTAACATCACAGCCTCCAGCAAAATGTTGGTAAATTTTGTGTGTGGCCAGTATTTCTGTCATGTCTGACACTTTTGCAGGAATCCAACCTGTGTTTGATATCTATTCTCTGAAAATTCATCTGCTGAGAAATAAAATTGGTGATGACATTTTGAAGCCACAAAAAGTGTTTCAGGCCGTGGACTTTAGACTAGAATACTTCATAGAAATGACAGAACACATTGTACATAGTTTTTTATTTGACCTCCATTGGAAAGAAAATTAAATCCTAAATTATTTGCCAACAGGTGTCTGTACTAAACAACTTTCAGATTCTTCTTCTTTCACTTGAGTCTTTTGGATTGTACTCTTTATTTTTGTTTATGATTACAGACGTGTTCTTCGGATCTCCGATAGAGCTCAATAAGAGCTTTCCAATAATATATAATACTCCTTTTCAGTCAAAATGTCACTGAAGCCCCTTTTGCACCAAACCCTCGATAAAAAAAGAGTAGCTGGGTGGACGAGGTGGGGGTTATGGAGTAGGGGTAGGGTGGGGGTGTTTGGATTCACAAACAGTACCCTCTCCTGAAAATCGAATTTGATGATTCTAAGAATACGATTTAGGCCTGTAACACAACTTTGACATATACTTCAACTGGCAAAGAACTCTCAGCAGGTAAACTCCAGCTTGCCCATCTTTTTGATTTGCAGGAATAGAGTTTACCACTTTTTAGCCTGACTTCAATCTCCGATGATGAATTCATAATATACATCAGCCTTATTTCCCTTCGCTAAAGGACGTGTGTGTGTGTGTGTTAAGTAAGTTGTGTGAAGATAGGATCTTTTAAGGGGAAAAAGCCGAAATTAATGCTTTTCTGAAAATAATTTGTTTTTTGGGGGGAGGTATGATCATTGACTGGAGGTCATTTACCCTCCTTTTAATTTACCACCATGCTTGCCAGCATGGTTTATAATTTATTATTTTGGTAAAATACATTGGGACAAGAGTAAGACAAACATTATTTCACTTTTTCTCTGGGATCTAGCTGAAGCAGTGAGGCCAGCCTCCATAAATCATCCTAAACATCTTCACTTGGAGGGAGCTTGTGTGCCCACATCTTCAAGGTGTTAATTGCACTTGTATAAATAAATGGCCAGTTATTTTGGCCTCCAATAAGCATCAGTCTACCTCACTGGGTTGTTATTTGGCTTGGAAGTGTCATCGTGTATTTTACAGCAATACTTCTATTGCTGCCATGCAGCCAAAAATAGTTTCAATTCAGGGGAGATCAGTGGGTAGTTCTTGTTATAGTTGGTTAGGTCAGTTTCCTACAAAGGGAACAGGATTACAACCACAACCTGGGTGAATGGAAAGATTAAAGACAAAATACAGACAAACTATAAAAACACAGACAAACCAATTACATGGAGCCTAAAATAACCTAAATGATATGAACTAACTTCCAAAATAAAATATATATGGAGTTCCTTAAGAAATGCTTAGTGATCCTATAATTACTTTGTAGAAGGATATATCACTAGTCTTTAAAGGAATATTATAGGAATATTACTGACATTTCTATAATAAGGAATATTAATAGTGATACAAAAAAGTGTGCAAAGCATAATACATTCACTATGGAGAACCACAGACATAATTTAAGATTATATAGGAATATTATATTGATACCATGAGAGTGCAAAAATAAATGCTATAAAGTATGATAGGGTCAATATAAACCCACTACTGAGTATTACAGACACACTGTGATTCTATTGGGGAGTCATAGCTGTGTTACAGTGATACCATAGAAGATAAAATACCATAAAGGACAATAAGGTGATTATTCATTCATTTTTGAGAACCAGACATACTATAAGCCCCTAAAGGAATATAATGATATACTGTACCATAAGAGATTTAAGTGAGTTTTGAATAACAGATTCTATAGGATTTGTTATAGTGATTTTCCGTCAGAGCTCTGACATCTCAGGTGATTATGGGGTCTATTCTTAATGTTGTTGCTGTTGTGGTATCACCCAGGCCTGTGCCTGAAGCCTGTCTTGAGCAATTGAATGACTGCTGAGTGAGTTTTGGGGAGGCTGACATCTGTCTGGTTGCTGTCTGCAGAGCCTGGTTATGGATTTTAACCTCCTGACGGACAGTGAAGCCCGCAGCCCGGCGCTTTCGCTCTCCGACTCCGGGACCCCGCAGCACGACCAGGGATGCAAAGGCCAGGACAACAGCGGTCAGTCCTACCACCACCACCATGTACATGTATGACAGTATGGGATGGAGAGTGGAGTGTAAAAACTCACCTGAGCTCAATCTGCACAGCTTTATACCATGACAAGATTAATTCATAGTAGAAAAGTGTGGTACGGATCTTTTAAAGCATACATTCATGTTTATTTGCGAATATATACAGTAGGCTACAACGATTTTTCGTTATACTGGTGGGGGTTGATGATCAACGGGTGTCAGTGTACCCTCCTTTTCATTTGCCACTACATCGCTGGATAAAATGAAATGAAATGCTGAAAGATGAAAGCCAAATGATGTAAAGAAGTTGTGGATGCAGGCATATCATACAATGAGGGTAACCCAGTCGAAAATTACACATTGATTTAACAACAATAATGATGATGATGAAGATACTACTACTACTAATAATAATGACAATTATAATAATAAGGGAAATAATAATAATAATATGGCAAATAATAATAAAAATAATAATAAGGCAGAAGCCTTTACTTTTCCCTGCCTCTTTCTCTCCAATAATTCAGTGCGTAACCTCATACATTATGGATGCAAATTGGCTCCATGACAAACACCCAATTTCTAATGATTTTCTGGTTTGATAACAGACTTTGCAGAATTGTAAGGCAGTAGACTAATACAGGCATATTCTTTATTTCATATACTGTAGATCCTATAGACATACTTACAGTATGACTATGAATTTAAAGTAATTTAAACCGACCCCGCATTTGTTCACTGTAATCAATCCGCTGAATAATTCCCACCAATGGGGATTCTTGGTTGTTTTTATTCTTGTAAATTAGCTGATTAGACTCCACTGCAGTTTAATAAGAGCCAAATCATTTTATGACAATGCTCATGATAATATAATAAAATATAACCCATATATAAATGTTACAGTGAATAAAAACATTTATTCCAGTAATTGACAAATAAGACAAATTGTCCTGCTAGTGGTAGATCACACCTATCTTTTATTTGATTCTGGCCAGTTTGTTTAAATTCAGAAAATATCCATTACATTATTTAAAAATGACAATAGTCGTAAATAGCAGGTTGTAAAATCTTTATATATGTTGCAACTGTATTGAATCACAGCGGCCACTTTAACATTTTCGCTGTACGGGTTTATCCACCTTTATATTTGCAGAATAGAGGCTATACCCACTTTATTGTAGGCGGACATCAATCTTTATATATCCATAGTAAACACCATAGTAAGTTGTGTCAAACTGATGGACGTTATATGAGAATAGGGTCTTCATGGAATAAAAAGCCTAAATCAATGCTTTTTTTGGAGAATGTAATTGCTTTTTGTTTCTATTGGTGGTTGTTTTCCTCATGATGATCACTGACTGGACTCCATGGTTTACCCACCTTGTTATTTAGCCTAACACATCACTGCAATGCTAGTGGTGGACCAGGCACTGTGTTAATATATTTTCAGAGGTTCTCCAATGACCTCATATGACCAAAAACTTAGATTATATTGTATTGTGTGCTACTGATGCTGCTCTTACAATATATTAGATTATATTGTATTGTGTGTGCATATTGTTAACACTGCAGTCTTGCACTCAATAATTTCACTAATCCTTATACCTCTGTAATTATGACACGACAATAAATGTGTTACAGTTAGCCTAATTGCCTAGTTTGTGTGGACCTCCTCCATGGATTTGTGAACCTTTCAGGTTTCTGGTCCTGCAGTTGGAGCTAAAAACAGATATTTCCCTTTCAGAGCTGTTTGATGAATGATGTAGTAGGCCTATCACCCATGCCTATCTGGATCTGCTAAAACTAAACGAAATAGGGATAGGTTATCATTCACCGCGAATCTTGCAGGGGGCAACATGGTTCATTTTAAAACCCTTCATGTATAACCATCTATAACCAGCCGATTTACTTATTTATTGATTTTTAGTGTGTTGCAGTGTGTGTGCGCACGTAAACTAAACGGTGTTTGGTTTGCTATTAAATCCAGCCATAACAAGCTGCTAGGCACAATTGTTTTGGAAAATGTTTGCGGTGTAATAATGCCTCCATGTGTATCCTGCTAATTTACTGTCTGGAAAGCCTTTTCCTATTTATAATCTTGTCTGGCTAAACGTCATAGCGATTATTTTGCAGATTGTATACGCATCAGCGTCAAGCTTGCCTGAGTAAAGAACAGCGTTTCCGATCATAACTTTCAAAATACAATCCTCATTGACTGGCATGTGTTGCAATCATTTTACGTAATGGAGAGGCTTTTATTTTGAAGGTAAACTCACTTTACTTCCTAAAATATTCTGATTGTCTCTGGGAAACTAATCACGAGATTACTGGGTAGTTTGCAGATAAATGACGTCACCGGAAAAGGGAGGGAGGCGAATATCGTAGTTCAATTTTCACAATAATACAACCTTTACTTTATTGTTTACTACTTAAGAAAAAGCAGACGTGGTTTATGGACAATATTTTTCTCCGTCCCTGTAGGCTACACTATGGTGAAGCTTGACAGTGTGCAAGTCAGGGAAACTCAAAACCCCAAAATGCCAAAATTACTGCCTCTAATGCTGCGTTCATGTCATATGGGAATAACTGGTTGAAATACTTGATCGATAAAGGCAACCACTTGGAAGTATTTATGTGTTCAAACTAGTCTGAAGACGCCACGATTGTGGTTTTCTGGAGACTTGGTTTCTCCTGATCAGCTTTTTCACACTTAACATACTGTATATGCACTTAGTGATGATACATTTGAATTCACATTTTACAACAAAACACTGCAATGTCAACTACAAATAATAAATCCAACCAGTAGTTGTGTCCTGCCATGGAATTGAAAGAGCTGTGATCACAAAATGACTTATGGGACGAAATTGATTAATTTTTTATCATTCCCTACACTGACTGCAGGCATTTCCTTGTTGGTGACATCAGAATCCTGGATGCCCCCTGATGGGATTTTTTTAAATATAGGGCTTTCAAATAGATTTATTGCAGTTTTTGTTTGATATTTGCTCTGTAACATGATGATAAAAACGACAAGATCAAATCTGGACTCACTTAGACTAAGGTACGGTAAGACTGCCACACCTAACCCCACCAAACTGACGCCCATGGCACAGGTAGAGACAAGTGAAATGTCTCACCCACGAGTGACTGACCAGCATTTGTCTCTTCATAATAAGCTTTCCCTCTCTCCCTCTCCCATTGATAGAAAGTTTGAATTTTGAAAAGGTTTAAATTTTCAAATTTTTACAAATTTAAAAAGTCACACAGATCATATATGGTCATTGTTTGTGCTGGATAAAATATGTTATTGTTATATAGAATATGTAGGCTTTTATTTTAGGTTACACTGAAAATCTTCAGAATCTGCAATCAAATGCAGGTTGGAAAAAGGCTTCTTCTAAATGTTTTTGAGATTATCCTCATTTGAGAAGCTGATCTCGAACACTTCTCTCATGTCGACACATTATCAGTCAGATTGCTCCTATTGTTGGTCACCATGTCAGCCTAAAAGCGCTGCCCTTTCCTCTGTATTGTGTTATAGACTTTGGTCTTAAGTGACAGCTAACCCAGTGTCAGTTTACTGCCAGATAACAGCCTCAGCTTGGTCCTTATTGGTTTTGCCGGTGGCCCTACGGAGTCTCTTTTTAAATCCTGCTGATCATTTCGAACTGCTCCCAGAGAGCTAAGCCTTCACCAAACAGAGCACAACCTGCCCCAGTCACAAAAGCCTGATCCCCGGGATTAAGTGGCCAACTAATTTCACTGCTTTCTGTGAGGTCCTCAAATTGCGGGAGTCCGATCAGGAGGCAGAGAGGATCCCCGGCAGACATAACATGGATGTGTGGTCCTTTAACTTACTGTGTCAGGGCCAAATATAATCACTCATTACTTTTGCACATCTCTTAAGTAAGACGAGGTAATGCAGCATTTGGATCCAGTCTCAGTTGGCGCTGTCACGTCCATGCTTGTAATTTTCCAGCCTGTGGGATGGAAGGATTTCATATGACATTTAAAGTTTAGACATTTATCTGACATTATTATCCAGAGTATAACTTACAATGAGTGGTTTTCAATGGGGATTCAGTGGTGGTTATGGTGATCTGAGGTGAGACATACCAGAAATAATATTTCAGAAATATAACAATAACATTTAATTTCACACTGTTGGCTGTATGTGATAGAATATACATAGAAGCAGAGCAGGCTTCAAATGGTCTGGTAAAAGGGAAACAGTGCAGTTATGGAAATTATGCGTTTAGGTGCCCCTTGCCTCGGTCTGTGTCATTCGGTGACCCATTATGCATTACAGTGATTAAAACAAAAACAAAACAATTTCGTGATGACTTATTGGGGAGACTGTAGTGCAATAGATGATAATGGGCAGAGTCAATACATTTCAGTACGTGATCCCAACAAATGTCTACCCTTTTGTTTAACCATAAAAGCTGAAATGTGTTTTCTTCATATTCCCATATTCTCTCTCACTTGTATATATTGCATATAGCTCTGTATTTTGTTTTTTACAATGTCTCACTTATTTCAGACTGCATTTATTTAAAATTGTAGTATATTTACACATTGTACACATTTTCAGTCATTTTCTTCTTCAGCTCACTATGCTCCCCTACTGTTATTTTGCACACCCTGTTGGAACTCCTGTTGGATTTTTTTGTCTTACTATTGATTCATACATTTCTACTCAATATGTTCTGGATACATTGGAATTGTGGGCTGCATTATGTTTAGCACCCTCATTTGCTCCATTTCTATTTGATTTCTTTCTTCTTTGCTTTATCCTAATTCTATTCTACTGCTGCCATGACCCAATTCTCCAGGAGGATCATTAAAGTTTCACCTAATCTTATCTTCCCCACCCTCCCCGCACCTCCCAGTATCCTTGTAACATTTTATTCCCTGCTGTCCATCCCCAGACACAGAGAAATCCCACCAGAACCAGTTAGACGAGTCCAACGCTGAGGACAGTTCCCTGAAGAAGAAGCAGCGGCGACAGAGGACTCACTTCACCAGCCAGCAGCTCCAGGAGCTGGAGGCCACTTTCCAGAGGAACCGCTACCCCGACATGAGCACCAGAGAGGAGATCGCTGTCTGGACCAACCTCACAGAGGCACGGGTCAGGGTGGGTACAGGCCCTAAAATTATAGCCTCTGAAACTGCATTTAGACCACAATGGCACACTAAAACTCTCTATTGAAACCCAGCATGCTACTACTATTTTTACTACTGCTACTACTACTACTGGTAGTAGTACTACTGCTGCTATTGCTACTGCTACTACTGCTACAAGTTGTATTTTTGTCAGGGTGGAAAAGCCTCTGAAACAACATTTAGACTACAGGGCTCTAAAACTCTCCACTGAAACCCAGGATACTACTACTATTACTACCATTCCTGCTACTGCTACTACTACTATGACAACTACTACAACTACTACTGCCACTGGTACTAGCACTACTATGACTACAACTAGTATTAAACACATTAATTCATACTTTTGTGGAAGCTGATCAAAATGGCTCATTAGAATCTATTCAGGTTCAGGTATTCCCATAGACAACCAGTATTATTGTATGTATAATAAATGTAATCAATCAAACTGCATCAGATCCATCATATCAGAGGTAGATGACCCTGAATGGGCCAGATCTCATTTTTAATAAACGACCAATATCTGCCCCATATATTGGCAATGCAATATATCAGTCTAACCCGAACTGGTTTTTGGTTTTGATTTAGATATTTTTGTTTTGGTCATTAAAAAGCGATCTTTTCTCAGAAAGCACTGGTTATTCTCTCCTCTGTTGACATGATGTTTGTTTATTTTCTTGTGAGCAATGCAATGGACAGTTTGGATGTGCAGAAAGAGTGACAAACCATTGCACTTCAATCTGCCCATACCCAATGGTTTGGTCATTGTAGCTATATGGAGCAGGAGGACATGCATTCCGATGGATGACAATACAATCGCTGGCCTGCCTGACAAGTATTGGATCGAATTAATGTTGGCTGGATGAAAGGTCACATAGCAGGCGGTCTTGGTTGTTATTTTGAAAGGACAACAGACCACACACCACGGTCCTAATGTCTATCAGTGGCCTTTCAAACTCCTGCATGGAGGCAGATTCTTGCATACCCAAAGTACTTTACCTGTCAGCTTGATTTATACGATTTGTCAGGGAACGTCATCATAACCATCAAAGAGCAGAGAGAAAGAGAGAAGTCGTGGCCTTAAGGAAGTTAACATTGATGCTGGCCAATTTCACATCAATATCATGTAAAAAATTTGGAGTGGACTAATGTCATTTTCAACAAGTGTGAGACACTCATTTGTTGATACATTTAGATAATATGTTTTATTTTAGGAAACGGCAGTTTAGATTGTGCTGGGACTGGCTCCTATAAAAGTGGATAACACACATGGAGGGTGTAATGCTGCAAGTTAGAAGTGAGACATTCCCAGTTGGTAGGTTGTAACCTACAAGCTCCATGCATTCCAGTGGTCAAGCTCCAGAACACCAGGGAACAAACATGGAGGCCGGCAAGATTTAATTTGCCCAGGTTCAAATACTGTTCCCCACGCAACAATTAACGTTGTCAGTGATATTTGGCAACATCAGCTAACTCAGTAGCATAGAATATTAGCAACTGTAAGCGCAACTTTACTTTTCAAATTCATATGCTTAACTATTTATCACATGGGTGTTTTGATAGATTTAAGGTAATTAAATCCTAAAAATTTAATTTAAATGTATTTTCAGGATTATACACGTTAAGTAATTTTGTGTAGCATTAACAGTGTATGCCGTCAAATTGACGTGACGTCAGATAACTGCATCTCAGAAAACTCAGGATTAAGACATCTTCAAGTTGAAGGGCCATTCCATTGCAATGTTTCCAGTAGGAAGACAGAATTTCTGACTTTCCAACATCTTTGTAACGCAGCACACAACCTACCTACTGGCAATGTTTGGCGTCCAACTCTGAATGTAATGCAGCATTAGTTCCAGAAATATACTCTAGACCCACCATCATGATGTCTTTCACTGACAAGAAAAATCTATCAAATACATTTCAGTACAGTGTTGCAAAGATATATTTTGCTCCCTTGAATATCCCACTCCAGCAGTCATTTGAGCATTTGTGAAAAGTGGGATCAACATGACTGTTGATTGATGTTTGTGCCCCCATCTAATAACCTTGACATTCAGACATTTCCACAAACATTCAAGCATTGCCTCAGAGTCAGATTGAAGATTGGGTAGCTGCGCTCCTCCATAGTGGGGTTTCCCATGCTTTAACTGAGAGCCATGACATTATACTCATATTAATGGTCAACAGCATTCTGTTAGTCATAACCGAAGACTGGATGATAGGCAAGGGCTTGGGAGGCAGCAGAGAGACAGTTTGGGATCAACAGAGGAAAGGTCTGTGAAAAGTTTTAAAAGGATGATAGATTTGATACCAACTAATTGTAATTAAAAACAAAGAAATGACATTCATAGATGACCGGCATTTAAAAAAGAATAGATATTGTGTTTGTATTTTTGTTATAATTGGTATAATGTTCCCATCTGCACACAGATGAAAATAAAAAGTTTTGGTCTAATTCAGAACTAAGTAAAACGTTTGTCCAAAACTGTACAATGAGAAATGTAGCATTTCTGAAACTCTCAATTTAGATTTTCTACTAAAGCTTTAATCCACTGCACATCCTGCAAATATAGGACCATAAAATGACAAATGTGAAGATTGCCCTTCTCTGACATTTCTTTCATTGGGATTTCACTGTTCAAATAAGTCAATGATTAGTTTTAATAAGCCTTGCCTAACACTTCAACGTACTTTCTGGGATCATTATGTCTTTCAAATATTCTGGATACATATACTCATAATATTACTCAAAGCATTTGAAAGGGGTTAGGATACTTTAACTTTGACACTTTTTGACAGTTAAGTAAAAAACAATGTAATAAAAATAAATAATAATGATAAAGTGGAGCTCAATACTACACTACTTATACTATTAACTCTTGACCAAGAGATTGCTAGTTATTATCTTACAACTATGTTTGTGCACCCCAAAGTAAAGTGGAAAATCACCATACATTATTAATCATCAAACATATTGTAAATGAGTCCATCTATACAATAAACAAAACAAAAGTGGAAGAATAATTATATTTTTGTTAAACAAAACAAAAGGCTTAGTATACATTAGTAAACATTTGTAATACTTTTTTGTATCGATCCCCACTTTACTTGAAGGGGCACACAGAGTAGTATATAATGGTCAAGTAAAAAGAAGTAATGATTAATTCATATTCAAAACATAAAGACAATTCTTGAGCGTGATAGGGAAGATAATGGAGGATGTTTTTATGATGAGCAGGTCGCCACAGGACTGTCTTCCCCGAGGGGCCGCACCATGAAGGAGCAAATTTAGCCACACATGATTAGTTTAGTTAGCGGAACTAACATGTATGTTCCCATGTTACTTCGTTACATACTACATAATTCGTTAACATTATAATTACCTGTGGCTAACAGAGAGGTAATAATATATGAAACTGTCAGTTAACGATGCTGTTCTTGATTCATTAACAAGTGCTTAAACACTTACCAGTATATTATTTAACAGTGACTAAGAGGTAGTGAGTTGCTAACTTATATATCAATTAGTGGGTAATCAATAATACATTTACTACATAATTAAACATGAAGTAGCAAACTGTAATATTAAGTTTTACCATTCATTTGAAAATAACTTGTATTTAAAAAATGTCTTGTATACAGAAATACCAATGCAACTTCTCTAGGCAAGAAATATACCTGTTTAATCAGTCTAAATCACCAAGTAAGGCTGCAACAGAGAAGAGCGTCTCATCCCCACTAATTGAGATGACGTAGATTCACCCTATTTGACCAAATTAAATTCTGGTGTCAGGTTTGTACACTTCTCAGAGGAAGTGACAAATCAAAACTTAAAAGTGAAATCCAAATGTCTCCTAAACAGCGGTGAGTAGCGCTCCATCCAGAGAAAGATGTACTCGTCAACATTGGATATTTTACCTCTTTTGCCTCTCTCGGTATAAAAACAATAAAAATAACATGAGCGTGCTGTGTGCAGTTTACTGTCGTCATGTTACATGCTTTTTGGTTATTGAAGTTCAAATTTTCACAACCGTGACCTCTCACTGTCAGTTGGAGCTGCCAGCGTGCGAAGTTGCCTAGCGCATCTAGTAACTGACAGATGTTCAACATATTTTTTAATAAATCAGCCTTGCTATTGTTGTGTTCCACATGTCCTTTAATTTAAAAACCTTCCCATCAGCTGTGGATGGTGTGCTTACAGATTCACCATGTAACTTTTCTGTAATTTAACCAATAGACCACATACTCAGATAATTTTTCTCCTCATGTCTGCCCTAGGTATGGTTCAAGAACCGGCGTGCCAAGTGGAGAAAGCGGGAGAGGAACCAGCAGGCAGAGTTATGTAAAAATGGCTTCGGTGCCCAGTTCAATGGACTCATGCAACCGTATGATGACATGTACACAGGCTACTCCTACAACAACTGGGCCACCAAAAGCCTAGCGAGCAGCCCACTATCTGCCAAGAGCTTCCCTTTCTTCAACTCCATGAATGTAAGCCCCCTGTCATCCCAGCCCATGTTCTCCCCCCCGAGCTCTATCCCCTCCATGAACATGGCCTCCAGCATGGTGCCCTCAGCGGTGGCTGGGGTCCCCGGCACGGGCCTCAACAACTTGGGCAATCTCAACAACCTCAACAGCCCCACGGCGCTAAACTCGGTAGCGGTGACGGCCGCAACTTGCCCCTATGCTACCACAGCAAGCCCCTACATGTACAGAGACACTTGCAACTCCAGCCTAGCTAGCCTGCGGCTCAAGGCCAAGCAGCACGCCAACTTCGCCTATCCAGCTGTGCAGAACCCTGTGTCCAACCTGAGCCCCTGCCAGTACGCTGTGGACCGGCCGGTATGAAGAAGACAACCCCTGACCCAGCCCACCAGCCGCAAGTCCACTATTACAACCCCCCCCCATCCATCTCTAAACTGCCGGATGTGCAACAGACTGGCAAACACAATTATTGTATGTTGTATTGATGGTACACAACGGGAATAATCTTCAAAACAGAGACAACAAAGAGACATGCCCAGATGGACCACCATGCTTCAAAGGAACTCTTTCAAATATGCTGAGACTTTGTCGCTGAACCGACCAACTGTTTTATAGGATATCTAAAGATTATCTATCATTACTATCATTTTTCTTCTTCTTTTGAACTGCATGATTAGATTAAACGTAGAAACCAAGGGTTAAACAAAAAACACAGATGCTTCAGCTGGACTGGTGGTCAACATCTTGGCCAAAACATGGTGGTCAACATCTTGGCCAAAACACATGGAAGTCAAATGCGATCTTTGCCACCATCACAGGAAAAGAGACCTGTGGTTGCAATATTGGAGAAATAGAAGATGTATATAATGGACTTTGTTTGGTTTTGTAAGTGACAAAAACATAAAACAACAACAATCTATGAAAAACATAGTACTCTGAAGATAAGAAAAGCATGTTCTTCAAGAGCAAAGATCCTTGGTTGATGTACTATGATTACCTCCTTTATGAATTTTTATCTTTGTTGTGAATTCCACTCACCTTGTAAGGTCATAAGTTAAAGGTCAACTTGGAAGGACAAGAGGAGATCACAGAGTATAGTCTTGGAAAGTAAAAATAACCTTGAGCGGTTAGACACAACAACAACAATTTACAAACACATACATCTGAATATCAGCAACCTTTTAAAAGTAAGATTCTAAAAAGCCATTGAATATATAGATTTGTGTGGTGTTATACAAAGGGAGTCCATGACTGTAAAATACTTATGTAAGAGTGCAGTTGTTATAACCAAAAAAACAAGGTTTTTTTCTGGCGTAGCCTGTTTTGTCTCATTAAGAACCAATAAAATGATCAGTTTTTATGAACTACAAATGTACTTTGCTGTTGAAAGGAACATCACACGTCCTTCCAGATCTATAATCTATGGCCTATGACATTAGTCGGTGTGACACATGCCAAAACATGACCGCGATGCCATGGAAACCCGTTTCACCTCCATGGTAACGGTTACGCAAGGGAGAAAGAGAGTAGTAGATGGAGAGAGATGAGGAGATTGAGATGTTCCCAATGCCTGGTCACTGATATGTTTGACCTACACTCTGAGTGGTAACAACAGGCTATCCAGTAACACAGGAGGAATTCAGAGAGGCTGAGATTTAATGGCAGCAGTGCCAATATTACATAAGGCTTCAAGGAGGGAGTTGTCCCTGTGGAGCCACAAACAAGGGGCTAGCAGCCCATCAACCCCCATCAACCACCGCACTAACACAAAACTGTTTATTGCTGTGACTTATTCCCCTTTTGTTACACTGATTTCTAGGTAATTTATACAGTCACATTTTAACCAGTTCCTCTTTATTTTATTAAAACATAGTTTAGAAGTTGAGGCAAAGCTGTTGCCTGTGTAGAATATCCAAGTTAAACATTCCTGACTCTGTTCCCACCAAACCAGTTCAGAGACATTATCAGAAGGTTAAAAGACGTCTCCTTCTAGAGATAAGATTCTCAGAGTCCTGGCGACAGGAATCGTCCTGTCTACAAAGAGTTACGTCATTTAAAGCCCAGGGTCAGTTGCTTTACGGAGATAAAGACGAATCAGATGAACCATCATGATTGGACTACAACAGCGTCCATCAAGTGTCAAGGGAGGCGGGACTACTCCGTACACCAACAAGAAGCTCACACATTTTTAACCACGTGATGCTTCCATCTATAGTCAGCCAATAGCAATCATCTACTGTTGTTACATATACTGTGTGTTGTGAAGACAGGGCGTTGTCATTTCCTGATTCTGAGACAGGAAACCACACGCTTCTAATTCACTCCGATTTCTCATTAAACCTTTACTGCGATTGGCAGTAATAATCTAACAGCTCT
>OMOT01080029.1:0-12434 GCA_900312575.1 Acanthochaenus luetkenii
GTGGTGCTTTTATTTATTTTGTCACGATGCCTCGTAGAATCATGACTATAAATGTGAAACGTAATTGTTAATGATACAAATATTTTCATATTTATTATTATTATAAGTATTTAAATCCGAGGATGTCTGTAAAATGTATGTGCATAAGAAGGGTCATCAAATGGTCAGGGATTCGTCACACAGCAGGGTCCTCAGTCCGATCGGTCATAGTGCTCTTAACTCGCTCTTATAATCTCTCCCTTGTTCTTCACTACCTCCCATGGGTCACACACACCTCTCTGCCTTCTCTCCCTCTATTTAAGGCCTGCCGCTCTCTATCCCGATTGGCCCTGCCCGCTCTCCCTCTTTGCCTCAGCTGCCTCGCATCTGCTGCTGATTGGGGCAAACGTCCTTATATGGGCTTTAGCCTCCACGTGGGGAACGGCACGTACCGCCCCTCCTTCACTTCCCCCCTTCTAACTTCCCTCCGTCTGCCACACACTGCATAAAATAGTTGTGCTTCTAAGCCTGGCTATACAAGAACCCCATATTATTTCTTGGTTCCTAACACAGTCACTCTCACGAAGGCCTGGGCCTTTGAACCTTCTCCATGATGACTGATGGCTTCTTGTAATTTTGACTGAAAACGCCATATGGCACTTACTTAGGAAGATAGAGGGCAAAGCTGATTAAATGCCCTAGAGTTTTCTAGAATGTCACAAAGGTCAGCACTGTAAATGTAAAAGAATTATGGAAATGCCCCAAAGTTCAAGAGTACCTGGGCATTAAGATATGATAAGATTAAACTTGAATGATTCTCATGGGGAAATTAGTTCATTCCAACAGCAAATAGTAATAGGAACAATAGACTATACATAAGAATGCAGCAAAATAGGTATAAACATATGCCACTGACAATTACAGTAGAAATACTGTAGATGAATGACAGTATAAGGTATGTATTACTGCATTAAGAGGGTGTGCAAAAACACAACAGTAGTAGCAATGGAACTTTTGTGAGACCCCCCCCCAGAATATACCAAACATTATATATAACGTATTACATATACATTTATATTTATTTAATACAGCACATACTGTATGACTACATGTTGCCCTGCTTCACATTTACACTTTACACCTGGGAGCTGGAATCTTCTACTGTTGGCCAATGGGAGCTTCCCAGCACTGCCACAATCTTCTACTGTCTGCCAATGGGATCTGCCCAGTACAGCCACAGTCTTCTACTGTTGGCCAATGGGAGCTGCCCAGCACTGCCACGATCATCTACTGTTGGCCATTGGGAGCTGCCCAGTACAGCCACAGTCTTCTACTCTTGGCCAATGGGAGATACCCAGTACCGCCACAATCTTCTGGAGCACTTTGGGGTTAAGTGCCTCACTTAAAGTCACTTAGATGCTAGTTGTTGGGGGAGGTGAGAGCGTTTATCTTCTTGTCTCGGCTTTTCTCTCCCAGACTTCAAACCTTTGACCCTCCAATCATAAGCCTGCTTCTCTAACCTCCACAGCACAGCTGCCCCAATTTAGATACACTATACTATCTTAAATTGCCACCTGCTATAAGATAATCTACAGTAAATTACCACTATGAGCTCTATCAGTCTTAATGTGGTTTCACCCAGACCACTGAGTGATATTATAGCTGTTGTTAAATGTTAGTCATTAATGACAAGCTGTAATTCTCGTTGTGCTGCATTAGAATCGTGTTGATGCTCATCATCTCATCAATCACTTCCTTCCTAAAGCTGCACAGCATTATTTACAGGCTGCGCACGATTCAGAACAATGCCACTAATACACAAGACATGACAGACCTGATACTGCTCTGATAAATCACCTTCTGACTGACTGATTTACAGACTGACTGGTTTACTGACTGACAGCTTGGTTGATTGGCTGCCTGACTTGAGGACTGACTGACTAGTTTAATGTCTGTCTGCCTGGTCTACTGACTGACTGAAGGGATCACTGACTGGCTGCCTGACTGGATGACTGACCGGCTGATTTATTGACTGACTGGCTTCCTGGCAGAATGACT
Source organism: Acanthochaenus luetkenii (assembly GCA_900312575.1). NCBI lineage: Eukaryota > Metazoa > Chordata > Actinopteri > Beryciformes > Stephanoberycidae > Acanthochaenus > Acanthochaenus luetkenii. The sequence continues at coordinate 2,038 of OMOT01080029.1, forward strand.
GTAAGGCTCGTTGACCAACTTGCTGGCTGACTAGCTGACTGACTGACTGTCTGGTTTGCTTGTTTATTGACCGACTGACTAGTTTACATTTTGGCTGGTTTACTGACTGGTTTACTGACTGGTTTACTGACTGGTTTACTGACTGGCAGGATACTGAGCAAATCATTTTCAAGCAGAGCAGCCCTCGCACCAGAAGAGAACAAAGTGGATTTGCCAGAAGGAAGACTAATTACCAACAGCAGCCAGGGACACAGAACCCAGTGTTTTGGTTGGACGTCTCAATTCTTCGTCTTCCTCTGAATGCTGATTACGTTCCTTTGAGGCTGCAGACCTTCCCGCCGGCCTAGAGACGAGACTAAAGCCTGCTCTGTTTTGTTCCGACATCACAATCCTCAGAGAGCGGTGGGATGAAAGATAGATAGGAGTGGAAGTAATGGAGCTGTTGACTTGGTTGTAATTAAAGAAGACAATGACTGAAGTTGTTAATCATGCAGATGAATGTCTCCCCCTGTTTCTTCCATCTATGGATGGGATGGTATACGCGCTAAGCTGATCAGAGAATTACAGTCCTCTCCGTGTATTAAATAGGATCATTGAACATGTACACTTGATAGAAATTACACAAAAAGGATCAATACTTTTTTGTTTGTTTGATTGAGCCTCGCGCAAGCTTGTGTCTGTTCCTACAGCAAATGAGTTTATCAACAGCAAATGCCATCGTGGAATCTTGAAAACAGCCCGCTATATGTTTATCAAGGCTCCTCCATATAATCTGAACGGTAAGCATATGCTGTTTGCTCATTTGACATTTTTCTTTGGTGTGTGTAACAGCGTAGTGATTAGCTGTCAGGCATTCGCATGGCGTCCTTTCAGTCTCGCTCTCCAAACAGAGCAGGCCTGAAGCCTCATTAACGGGAGACAGCTTAATTAGAGAGCAGGACCAGAGAGGGAGTCTGATGATGACGCATTTCAGCTCGTTCTACCTAGATTTGCCCTGCGAGTCATCTCTCTCCCTCTCTCCTCTGGTTATTGATACTTGTGCCCTTTCAAATGCCAATGCCAGCCGTGGCTATTTTGCCAAGACTTCACTTGCTTCAATGAAACCAAAAAAACATCCACTAGGAGAGTCTTCCAAGAATTGGTTAGTATTGATTAGTATTGGGCAATTATTGTGGTGTCAGACAATGTTGCCTATATTTCATGCTGTCTGAAGACAAAAGCAAACAAATGTACTTGACAATATTATAATGTACCAACTAATGGCCATAGAACCACGACCTGGCCTTATACATGGGAAAGACAGCAGGTATGACATTTCTGGAGGTCGTGGTGGACAGATATTTTACAAGACAACAATGAGATTTTGCAATGAGAGTGAACCATTTGTCAGGCAAATCATGCCAAGCCTATTTTATTCATTTGAAAAATGTCCTCACTATTTATCACATTTCTTTATCAACAAAAAATAATTTCTGCCAGCAAGCAAAATCTTTTTTTTTGTGGTCATGTTGAGGAAATGTGATAAAAAAATGTCATTCAAGAGTTTCCATTCATCATAATTCACAGAAAAAGACTTGGAAACCCAGCTATAGTTATGGTCACTATAGCTATAGTTTTGGTCTTGATTGTTGGTTTAATTTCTTCTCCAGTTACTGCAGAAAGAAAGAAAGAAAGAAAGAAAGAAAGAAAGAAAGAAAGAAAGAAAGAAAGAAAGAAAGAAAGAAAGAAAGAAAGAAAGAAAGAAAGAAAGAAAGAAAGAAAGAAAGAAAATGAGTGAGAGAAACAACGAGAGAACAGAGAGAGTGAGATGGATGTGGTGAAAGCGGGAAGTTAGAAGGAGCGAGTGAGAGAGAGAGAGATGGAACATGAGGCCATGTAGTGAATCAATGTGCTTGTCACATCTCCTTCCCCTGGGATCCATGTTTTTTAATCTAATTAGCTGGCCGGGTCTTTCTGTTGCCTGTCTATCAGCAATAGCGTCTCAAGGTCAAATCCTCCTTACGAGTAGAAACACCACTCCTGTTGCTATTCAATTACAGCTTAGCCTCAGGCTACATCCACACTAATATGTTTCCATTTTAAAACTTTTGCTATGTTTACACCTAGCATCCACACTACACATTTTGGAACGGAGATATTTGAAAACACTGCTGACCCTGTTTTAGTTTGAAAACTCTGGGGTTGCATATTAGTGTGGACGAGCAGAAACTGAGACTTTTGACAACGATGACGCAGACACCCACGTTTACTTCCTGATTGGGTCTTATCAGTCACGACTTGTCCATCCCTGATTTGTCATGGCCCTATCACGTGACCCTTTTCCGGAATAATGTTCTAGCATGAAAACGTATTATTGTGGACGTAGCCTCAGACTCCCCCTCCACATCAGCCCTCTCTTCAGCAAAGCATCCAGTGGAAGCTCCCAGTGTGTTCATACGCATAAACACACACAATGCTTACTGTAATGCGTACTCATTAAAGTTTATAGGAAAATAACAGTGTTGCACAGAGCTCTGCATGTTAATCTTAACCAATCATCAGTCATTGTAGCCATGAATGAACAAATTTATAAATCGATCAGCCCCCCAAAAAAGTATCAATCAATCGTTGAGGTGGACAAATATGTATCTGAAACCTGTTTGCCCTGCTGGTTAAGTCTTTGTAAGCAAATCAGCCTCCTCAGTAACATTCATTAAACTTTAAAGAGCCTGAACAAGCCTGGGATGAATGATAGAACAGCTAGTTCTCTCCAACCAAATGATATCAAACAAACATAAACTAGACTTCTATTTGACCCTAAACAGAGAGTAACACTTACTGAATAACAGAAAACAGATTAAATCACTGAAAATGTATAGACTCAATGGACACAAGCTGCAAAATGTGCTGATTGTCACACATTAAGGGAAATGGTCAGTAATACTGAATGACTGCATGTAGATGGTAGATTATCATTATTGGTAGTTATTGTTCTTGATAGAAAATAGCAAAGTGGTCACCACACAGCCTTTCAGCCAGCCAGCCACTAACAATGCTACTTCAACTGATCCTACCTAGTGCATGTGGATAACTGGATGCATTTACACTGATATACGGAGCCCCTCAAGGCTCACAGCGAGAATGTTTTTATTGCGTTCCCTCGCAATATATTTTGCGTTACCTCGCAATATGTTTTGCGTTCTCTCGCAATACATTTTGCATTCTCTCTCAATAATTGTATTCTTCCATTAAGTTCCTGATGAGACCCCTATCAGTATCAAACAATAATATGAACAATGTATGGCTCATTTACAGAATGTAAACTGTTGACAATATAAAAAACAAGCATTTCACAAGTGAAATTATTGTATATAAACTTTAAATACAAAAACAATGTAAACAGTATATTATTATTTTTTAAATCTGTATTTCCTCTTGGGACAGCCGTTTGACTCAATCAATGAATCTTGAACTGAACCTTTTAATTGTGTCAAACAGCACAGAATCAATGTCAAATCCAGTAAACAGAATATTATATAGTGGCAAGTCAGTATAAACTGTAAAACTAACATTTTAAGAACTTCTCAAATGCTCAAACAGAAGTGTACCAGTTGCTGGTTTCTCCGGTGACCAGAAATATGACTCTCAACATCAAGAACTGGCAAATAGCAGACATGAACACAACAAATGTAGCTTCAGGAACTGGCATGAACAGTATGCATTGTTTGGTAGGAGTCTATTTTAGTTACTAACATAACAACAGACTGTGTACATTAACATGTATGTCTGTATTCATTATGAAATACATACAATAACGGGGACGGGGGAGCGGAAACAAGGTGTGAACAACGCAAAACTATTGCAAGGTAACGCAGAAGTATTGCGAGGGAGTGCAATTTAAAGATTTGCGCCGTGAGCTTTGAGGGGCTCCGTACTACATTACATTACATTACATCATTTAGCAGACGCTTTTGTCCAAAGCGACTTACAATAGTACATTTTTCGTCAACATTGTCAGACCAACTATACAACGCAGTCTTTCATCAGCTAAACACTTCAATAGGAACAAGTACTAATACATCTCTGCCATGCTATTAATTATTATAATAAGATAAATGGTTAAAATGTTAAATGTCAATGACATTTCGAAATACATAATGCATAGTGATCAAACTGCAGTTCTGCTCTGGTCATATCAGATATATAATAATCAATTACATATTTCGTAATGAAGCACACAGTCATAGCAGTCTTGCATCTTCAACCTGTGTAGCTCAGTGTTTTGACAGCATTAAGATGACAGGGTTTGACTCCCACTGGGGGACGCCTGAGCCGAATATGTAGCTGCTTACAGGCACATTAGATGGATCACAGCATTGCTAAACGGCATATATCCTACTCTATCGATCTCAGAGGGCTAAGGAGAGCAGCCAAACATTAGCTTTGGCTCCAGTCTAGCCTGGCACATTGATTTTACAAGTGCCTAACACAATGTCCCCCCCATCAATGCTGAGTTTGAAATGCATCATAAAACAGTAGCATTGTGGAGGCATTTTCTGACTCATAAAATTCCCAAACAGAGAGACACTGCTAAGTATGGCTGCTGTCACTGTTGGAGATTTGATGTGCTTTTGCTAAAAACACTGACGCTCCCATCACTGACTGGGTCGGTAAATAACTTTTGCTCTGAGGAATAGCGCAGCGATGGAAGAGAGCAGACGTGTGTCTCTGCAGAGCTCCCGTCATTTATTTTAGTTTATTTTAAGCACAGTCTAGTCTATTTTTATGTAGTTTTTCTTGTATATATTACTTTACTACTTTATCATGTGTGTCATCACATATGAACATCAAACATTGCTAGACTTACGGAACATTTCAGTGAACAGGGATACCACTATAGAGGACAAAGGGCTCTGCATACCTGCAGAACTACTGAGAGACAAAGTGAAGTGCCGTTTAGTTTTAGTCTACCTAGACAACATCGTGATTTACTCCCGCAATCCCCAGGAGCACATCCTCAACGTCCCACCGCATGGAGTAAGAAGTTGGTTTGGGTAGAGTATGCGCACAACACTCTCCCTTGCTCATCCACTGGCCTCTCTCACTTCCAGGCAACCATAGGAGTTTGGTGTGCCTTCAGCTCAGGAATTCGTCCACCGATGTCACCAGACCTGGGTTCACTCTGTCCTGCTCCACACCTCTTCCAGGTATCAGGGGCAAGCCAAACGCTGTCAGACCCTGGCCACCCAGGCCAGAGGGTATGGTTATCCACCCACAACCTTCCTCTTAAGGTGGAGTCCCGTAAGCAGGAACCCGGTTTGTTGGTCCGTTTCCCATCCAGAGGATCATTAACCGCTCTGCTGTCCGCCTTCAGCTTCCCTGCACCGTGCGGATCCATATCCCACCTTCCATATCTCCCATGTAAACCCAGTTGTCCGCAGTCCACTGGTTCCTGCTCCGGAGCCTGCACCTCCTCCCCGCCTCATTGATGGGTCTACCACCTACACCACGAGAAGGCCTATAGATGTTCGCTGCCTCGGCAGGGGCCTTCAATACCTGGTGGATTGGGAGGGTTATGGTCCTGAGGAGTGCAGCTGGGTTCCTGTTCGGGACATTCTAGATCCTACCCTCATCACCGAGTTCAACCAGCAACATCCTGGCTGTCCTGTCACAACTACAGTCTAGTCTCCCCTCTCTCTCCACTCCTCATTTGCATTAAGTTCAGGTGTAGTCTACTTTATGCAAATCAAAGGTATCCAATGTTACTCACCACCTCTCGAAACTCCGATCCTGGTGAACAAACTTTTAAACTAACTGTTGTAGATCTAAAATGAATCAAGATTCAGCAACTGCTTGGCCTATTTCTTGACTCAAATATTTTCTGAAACAGATTTTGTTGGACTGTTTAGGTGAAATAATAGAAAGTTTCCGAACAATCCATCATGATTTTCCAGTTAAAAAACTGGAGACAGAAACCAAGGACAGCCCAACGCCCATGTGAATATGTACCATTACATACAAAGTGAATGGGAAGCATGGAAATGACGGAACCTGTGAAAACGTACCATCACTCCACCACGCCACGACAGTGCACCTCGCGCTGTATCTCCAACCCAGCCCCGGAGAGAAAACACAGCGAGTGGAGGATCCACAAGAGCAACTCAGCGTCCTTGTAGCCAGCTAGTCGCCCCATACTCCCCGATGCAGCACCCACCACCTCTCGTTATACTTACACCTAGGGCGGTTTCAAACCAAATAGTCCGTTACAAGTCTGAGCCAGAGTTTGACAGGTTGTTACATTGTATTGGTCCAGTTCGTTTCACACTGCCCAATATCAAACAGACCTGTTGGATAGATATTTTGGTAGGCGTACAAAAAACTAGAATGGCACTCAGAAGACATTTTCACATTATAATGCTACAGCTTGCCAATGAACAACCCTGTATTATTCAGGGAGACTTTTAATTTTACGCCAGTTTTCCATTGCTTTTAGTCGTTACTGCAAACCCTCTTGCTTCAGGGAACATCCCCCCCCCCACCTCTAAAAATGTTGCGCTCATGTTGAGGCTCATGTAAAGATTTTTTTTCTTGCGTTCCCACCACATCGCAGTATTACAGTTTGAAAATAAAACAATTGGACAGTAAGAAAACAAACATTTAAATGACACGTTTTAATGTAAATAATGCTTATGTTAATTTGATAAATGTGAAATAATAAATTGAAATTGAAAGACAAAGAAAATTAAATTTGAATATGTAAATACTCTCATCATTTTCAAATGCCTTGGGCATGCGCCGCATTTATAGCTTATTATGACTGCTCGCCACTGCTGCAACTCAAAATATAACACTTGCAAAAATACAAATAACGAAATTAAAATACAAATCACAGCAACCAATCATAACTATAAAACAAATATAATATACAATAAAACATGCCACAGAATGACATACGGGCTATCACAGATGCCTGATCTCAGACCATTTGAATTACAGATAGCTGAGTTTTATGACATTTTCACCAAATAATACAAAAATGAAAGTTGCTTACCAGCTTTAAAAGCTTAGTGGATCCGTTTGGAGCAGCCTTCTCATAAGATTAGATGAAATAATGATCCCCATTGGGAAATTGGGTTGTTACAGTAGCAAATAGTAATAGGATACAGCAAAGAAAAAAAAGGAATCCAAATAAGAATAGAGCAAATGGGGAAGCTATTAGACATATGGAAACCTCAATACTCAGCGCAATTGCAATATGGTAACTAGACTGCACTCGGGCGAGGTGCCAACTTACGCCGTATAGCCAAATATGTTTTTGACACCCATGACCTTGACCTTTTGACCTTTACTTAAGTATTCAGACCCTTTGCTATGACACAAATTGAGCTCAGAAGCATCCTGTTTCCTTTGATCATCCTTGAGATGTCTCTAGAACTTGAATGTATTCCACCTGTGGCTAATTCAATTGATTGGACATGATTTAAAAAGACACACACCTGTGTATATAAAGCCCCACAGATCACATTGCCTGTCAGAGCAAAACCCAAGCCATGAAGTCCAAGGAAATCTCTGTAGACCTCCAAGATAGAATTGTGTTCATGCATAGATCTAGGGAAGGGTATAACATTTTTTGCAAAATCATTGAATGTTGTCAGGAGGTCAGTGGCCTCCATCATTGTGAAATGGAAGAAGTTTGGAAACAAGACGTTTCCTAGAACTGGCCGTCTGGCCAAACTTAGCAGCCGGACAAGAAGGGCCTTGGTCAGGGAGGTGACCAAGAACCCAATGGCCACTCTAATAGAGCTTCAGAGTTCCTGTACAGAGACGGGAGAGCCTGCCATAAGGACAACCATCTCTGCAGCACTCCACCAATCATGTCTTTAAGGTATAATGGCTAGACGGAATCCACTCCTGCAGGCAAATCCAATTTGTTTCTCAAATGCGATCTTTAGGACTGACTGTCCACACATGTTATTTGCAAGTGATCAGATCGGATTTGTGTATTCAGTCGACCTATCTGCATTGGTTTCTGTGGAAATGACGTAGGCGTGTTTAAGTCTACGTACAAAACAGTGCAGACAACAACAAAACAGCAACCAATGGAAGAATGGAGATCTGTCATCTCGCCCTTCACGCCATATCAATCTTTTTTTAGCTGTTCAGACTTGATAAAAGCAATTGGATTCCAATCGGGCTGCCAGTCTGAAAATAGCCTTAAAGGACTATGAGGGCATGAGGAAAACTATTCTCTGATCTCAGTGCGACCAAGTGGTTGGACAGACCGTATTTAAATGGAAGGTCAAAGGTTTGATCCCCACACCAGTTAATATGGTAGTTTAAATTCCGACCACCTCAGTCAGTAGAGTCCCTATCTTCCATCATAACCTGAAAACAAATTTCTTCCATAAACACATGACGTCCTCTCCCCTCATCTTTCGCCTCTACTCACATCTGTTTATACTGCTGTCTTGTTTACTACAACATATCCTTTCTCCTCAGCTCCTTTTAAAAATAGATTTCCTAGCAGTTTCTAGGGTCACAGGACTATTGTTTTGGTGCTGTGACCTCTGACCCTTGACCCCCGCACTATTGGCTGCTTGTAATGTTGGTGATCTAAGCATTGAAGCTTATTCTATGTATAGTAGTAGCACTTGGAGCAGCGGTTGGAGAGACTGTCCTGCAACTGGAAGATCACAGGTTTAATCCCTTCAATATTCCCAGTCAAAATGTATTTTAGCAAGGCACCAACTGCCTGCCTGCTCACTGATAAGTCCTTCTGCATGAGACCATCGGCCAAAAGCCCAACATTTAAATATCCTTTTTTTATTTTGTATTAATCTAAATCAGAATAACCTTATTCTCCCTCTCATATCAGCATCCCTGTATACAAAAAAGCCCACTGCACCACGCCCCTAACGATCATTGATGTGTATTATCATTGAATGAAATGTGCTTAGTGTGCTTGAAATTGAATTGGTAGGCGTACAGTTGCTTTGACGCCATGGGGCAAAAACCAAAAGTCATTAGAGGTGCTTCTTAGATAAAAATGTAAACTCTTCCGCTGCAGATCCAGCTCCCTCTGGCTGATAGAGAACCTCATAATATTGTCTGACTTTATTCTACGCTCTGCTGTACAATAATCTCAAAGAATATAATAAGTAACAAAACAATCAAAATGAAAATAATTTCAATAGGATTAAAGCATCATTAACATTTGGTAGAGGTTGGGGTTGTGTAGTTACCTTGCCATGATGTAACTTGATAATCCAAAATAGGGTTTATTTATCTCCCCATAGACCTACATTGCATGGCGAAACTGGTCCTAAAGTCACATTTTAAGCACAAAAACAAACGCAAATATAGCGGTTAATTTTTTTATACTTGATTTTACTATTTGAATTCACTGTGTTTGTTATTGCGCGTGTAAGACACGACCTGATTGGTCCGAATGTCCACACCCACTCCTGAACCAACGACAAACAGTGATTTGGTCTCGGAAGCTACCTACCAGAACTTCTTCATAATTCAAATAGTAAAATCAACACAAAGTTGACATTTCTATCTCCAAAAAACGCTGAACCGGGTTTTGTAATTTTATACATTGGCTGAATCAGCTTCAGAATCCGCTTTGTTCACGTTCATTTGTGTCCTAAAAGTGTACACTTACATGGCACTCTCCGTGCCATGTAAGTGTACATGGAGAGAAATCAACACGATTTTGGATTATTAAGTTCTGCTCTCTGGAGCAACAATTGAAGATATCTCCCCAATATTTGGAGTTACATCATGGCACGTTAACTACAAAACCCAAACTGCTACCAAACTTTAATCATGCTTTAATTACTTGTCTTTAGCTACAGTGACAGTCGCATTTCCAGTGAAAACCTGTGGTAAGCAGGAGCAATATGCTCGTCTTTGCAATGCACTCATGTTAACTCTAACTGAGTGTTGATTAAAAAGTGTCATTTACAAATACCGTTAGTAACACATGTGAGTTTTGAGAAATTTTGTGAACTTTTGTTTTCGCAATGGGAGGCTCTGTCGGATTGAGTACAATGCTACTGGTCTGTGTATTACCAAATGACAAACATGATGTGATGCTCACATTAGGTGTGTTAGAGATCGAATTATATCAACTTCTATACATTGACCAACTTTTGATTTTGTGGAGGCTGAGCTGATGCACGACAGATTTCCCTATGTATGGGAAACACTGTCTGTTGCAGCAGAGCTCACTTGAGCACCTTCGTCCATGGTGGCAATGGTAGTTAGCATTAACATTTACTAACATAGTACCTGGATGTTACGGAAAATGCATCACTTGACGCATCACGCCAATGTACTATCCAGTACACTGCCACTCAGAATTGGTTGTTCCAAATTGCGACCGTTTTGGTCGCATATGCGCCCAAGATTTT
>OMOT01080032.1:0-10433 GCA_900312575.1 Acanthochaenus luetkenii
TGTCGCACTTAGTGGGTCTCTCCTTCGCACTGAGTGCTCACATTGAATACAATGCCAAGTTGTTAATAGTCTGTTGAGTCACTTCTTTTAGTGCAATACAATTTCAAAGAAACGTCTTGCAAAGACTTTCATGCTCATTTGATGAGCAATCAGAAACTGCTGGGAAAGACAAATATGGACGGGCAGACAAGACTGAAGGAAACTAAAGATTGAATAATTATTATTTTTCTTTATAAATACATGAGTATATTGATAGGTCCTATCTATATTATGTAGGCCCATATGATATATTTTAGTTGTGGATATTCACATGTTTATTCCACTATGGCTCTATATCCACGCGATTGAGTTTAGTGCTGATTTATTTATTCACTGCCATTTGCAGTGTTCGTGTAGTGCTTTTATTTATTTTGTCACGATGCCTCGTAGAATCATGACTATAAATGTGAAACGTACTTGTTGATACAAATATTCTCATATTTATTATTATAATTATTTAAATCCGAGGATGTCTGTAGAATTGATGTGAATGCATGATTTCTTACAAAGTCAGCCCTTAAGAACACGGCGCACTCCAGTCAGGCCGACTTTATGACTGCTCTTTTGTGTTCATAAATCCTGTTCTTAGCTGAGAACGAATCCCAGGAATGCCAGAATTGTCCAAGAAACTTCGTAAGTGAAATTTCTTCTTATCTTTTGCGTAAATGCGTTCCAGAATGAGGTCCAATGTCTATCTAATGATTTGTAAAATACAAATCCATGTAATAACCTTGACTCAGAACAGATCCACATTCAATTCAATCATTTCGCATCTCAGTTACAACGCATCCTGATGTCCTCTACAGTAACCATTTTTAGTACAGAACTCTTTTAACATTTGACTTGAGTTTCTCTATGAATGCTCATCCTGGATTATACGAGGGATTGATCTATCTTAAAGGTAGATGTCAGTAATCATTACAAATATTGTGCATTCTGGGGACCCATCGTTTAAGAAAATGTTTGAATTCTATTGAATTCCATTGCAGAGACAAGGTCCATGCCCGGCTGTTACTCAGATTTAAAGTTTACTTCTGCAGCCTGCTTATCAGTGAGCACAAAAACAAAAAAAGAGTTTTAGTTGCTCCACTCATTTAAGACCAAGTGGGAACGAACATCTCCCATTGTAAGAATCAATCTTTTCACACAACTCACTATCTTCTACTCACAAAGCTCTGTAAATTCAGAGGGCATTTCAATTAGCGGGAATGGCTACTGCAATTTAGTTCATGTACTGAACATGCATACTAGACATACAGAAAACATATTGTAGCCAAGACGCAGCCCATTAGTGCTTCTTATTTTCAGTGGTGTACGGCAGTAAATTCCAATGGTCAATTTCTACTCTACATGACAATTTAACCAGTTATCAAAATAATAGCAGTCGGCAAGCGGTTCCACTATTGGCCTGCAATTTAACTTGCGGTTGTGGTTTATCCGAAACCATAACGAGAATAATGTTTTGATCACATTGTGCGTCCTCAATTGAGGCTGGCATATCAGACATGTCAGTTCACGGACATCAAATATTTTTGTTTTAGACTTTAAAATCAAACAGCAGGCATTTGTTTTTGCAACTTGAGCCCTTGGACTTTGGATTGACTACTCGAGGAGTCAATGCCAAAAGAAAAAGACAAAAACATCTTTTAAATCATTTAATAAAACAGATGTATATAGACTAAGTAAATGTTAATTTTCAAATTGCTGTAATTGTATCTTTCTTTGTTCTTTCTATTAATTTACCGTTTGTTGTTTAATGCAGCTACTTCTACAATTCCTTCCTCGCATCTGTACACAACTTTTTTGATATCCAACTACTAAGCTTTAAGCTATAAACTCCATTCCATGTTTTAACTGCATTATTTCTCACTTCAATGCTCTTTACACTTTTTCTGATATTTATCTTTAACTAAATTACTTCACATAAAGTAAAGTGGAGGTCAAGCGGGCCAGAGTGCACTGTAGGAGCTTCAGAGACTAATTATATTCATAAATCAGTCAACACATACGCTATTCATCTGTCTGTCTATCTGACTGTGATTGAAGGCATAATATAAGATGCCTTAATGATGTTAAAATAGCCCCCAAAGCTATGCCAACACACACAAGGTGCAGTGAAGTGGACCAATGGTATTCCTTTTTGACACCTACTCAACCTCATAGCTGCTGGTTGCCTAATAAGCCAGTTTGCAAAGTGCTCAGTATATCTAGAGAAGTTAACCCAATAATATGTTATCTATTGGCAGAAAAGGTATTCAATATTATTGATACTACAGATGCCACGACCAACCCTTAAGATCCCTGTAATAGATTAAAGACGTACCTTAACATTGAAAGTAATTTCTTCCATGACATATACCCTTTCGGGAAATGCTTTGGCCACCTCCTCCACGCTGTTGAAGTACTGCACAGGCTCCTTTACATCTCTGTCCTGCTCCAGTAACTTAAACTGACCTGAGATAGCAAAAGACAAATCCATCAAAATAACGAGCCTTGCAAGGGTTGAACTTTTCAGTGCTAATATCAAAGAAAAAATGTGTAGGGGGTATAGCTAGGTGTGGATCTTTTAAGACTTTGACACACCTTAGCGCCACTCAAAGTGTACTTATAATGTATGTTGATATATCTATGGGAGAGTGGACATTTATTTTTACTCTGAAACCTCTGAATTGGCATAGCAATGAACAAAGTGGAAAAGCACAGATCAGCCTGACAGAGCAGAAATCCTGAAAACGTTTTCAAAAAGTGGATCATTGTCTCATTTGGAGATGCTTTGGTTTCAAACCAGATTCCGACAAACAAGTTCAGATTCTGTGCAAAGTTTGCCTTCAGGGCTTTTCAGATAGGACGTGGTGTGTGCTGCACTCGCTGCTTGGTTCAGTGCAGATCTGACTAGATAATCTGGGATGCCGTGGAGGAGTGCGCAAAATAGGCGGTGTTTTCACATTTTCTAGCCGCTGAATTGTCATTTAGATTTGCAAACTTCAGTCGGAAAACCATGGCCATCTGGATTCAAAACTTGAATCTCTGCGGTAAGTTGCTTGTCTTGAGAGGGGCTATAGATCAGTACGCATTGTTAAAACACACCTGATATTCCCACTTGGTTGGAAAACTATCTAAATCTCCCTATATGAATAGACTGGTGGCGTACAATTCTGCAAATCAGAAGCAGATCAAGTTCATTTTCCCTGCCTGACTGGCTGGCTGTCTACCATCGAGGCGGCACAAGTAGGGTGTTCAGTGCAGTCCATCTATGTTAGGGATGGGTGTGTGTAAACGTTTCATGTGTACACGAAAATGAAACACTGTCCGTTTAGGATGAATTAAACGACATTTTAAAATGATGCATGCTGATTGAATGAGCAGCTGTAGCAACAGGAACCAATCAGTACAGGTTACCAGATTACCTTTTGCGTAATGAAGAGTAACAAATAAATGAAACTGAAAAGGTGGATAGCCATCAGGGAGAACCAATCATGTAGGTGGACCTGCACAGCAGACTGCTACTCTTACTGTCTGGTGAAGGACGTAACGGCACCAAAATGAGCGGCATGGCGGAAAAGCTACAGCCTGGAAGTATTTTACAAAACAAGTGGACGGCAACTCTGTAACACGTTCACTCTGTGGTGTCGTTTTAAGAGTGAAAGGGGGGAGTATTGGCTCAACAACCATCTGAGATTAAAACACGCGACCGCAGATTTTGAACAAGATGGCGCGGTAGGTAATCCTTCTTCTACAAGTGCAGTCTACAGGCAAAAATTACCCAGCTGATCGCTGAAGTGATTGTGAAAGACACAAGACCGTTAAGCGGAGTGGATGCGCCAGGCTTTAGTATCTGATTGAGTGTTGAGCCATCTTACTCAGTCCCAAGCCGGTGGACGACAACTGTATGATCAAGCCTTGGAGGAGAGAAAGGATCAGTTAGGGAAACAAGAACACATCCGATCACAACGGATGCCTGGACAAGCCTCACTGTGGACATGCTACTGTTTTTAAAAAGCTATCTCAAGGACATTTGTGAGTTGAAATTGACTTTGTTGATATTGATTAATGTTGTTGGCAATCAATGTTTTGTTTATTACAATACTTTGAAATTGTCTTTATTTGTGTATTATTATTATTAGTAGTAGTAGCCTGTGTTATAATATAATAGATGTTGTATTATAATAATAGTAGCCTACCCTAGTTATAGTCAGGAGATGCATCTCACATGACATAATCAGGACGGTTGAAGGTCTGTCACAATAACGAAAACACTTTATGACACTAGTTTATTTCATGAAAACATTTTGAAGCAGTAAAGTATATTCTATTATATTCTAACCTATATATACCTCCTAATGTTAATAATCCATAATAAATGTACATTTGCAAAATGATTACGAAATAGATAAAGATAAATAACGTTTTTAAAAACAGCGCTATAATAGATTCCCTCTTGAAATGAGAAAGCTACAACAAACTACGACAGCTCAGGACTCAGTTTCAAACGTAAACTGCAGTAACTACCCAAGCCTGTTGATTTTTATTTAAGAACATAAGCATGTTTACGTGATCAGGGGTGAGTCGTGTGTAGTCGGTTTACAGTGAGACCAGCTGCTGAAAATACACTTTCCGATGGGACCGATGTCCCAGACAGCAGAAGTAGCGTCAATCTAACTTTGCCAGCCGCGGGAATGTTCCTCTGTGGACTTTCCTCCAATCTGTGGGACTGACATTTAGCGGTGGAAGTAAGTTAGTGGTCACCCAGAAGTAGCAGCATTAGCATTAGCGGCGTGTCTCACAGGCTGAGGCCTGGCTTCCTGGACTGCAGCACTGCCCCCACCCCCCCGGTCGGTCACATGGTTTGCTTCATCTTCTTCTGTGTAAACATGTTTCCTAATTGCAGTGCGCGCGCCCCCTTGTGTTTAACTTAATGATTGCATTTCACAAACAGCTCCCGTTGACACAATTAAGATGAGACCGCAAATAGTTCAATTTGATCATTACCGTATATTTGAAATGGTCAGCCATCAAATGATTAACAGTAGTTGATCGATTAACGACTAATCGTTAACATCCCTACTCCACACAATAACAGTTATGTTTCAAACTCTGCCTTATATGCGTTATCTATTGCTGCAGTCTGTCTAACTACAGCACAATGGAATGTGGTTGTAGTTCACGGTCACATGTTCTGCACTTGAATATGTAGGATGACTTGACTTTTGAAAATTATAACTGCAAAACAAAAAGACAAGTCCTTGCAAAAAACAGAAATCACTCTCAGGCCTAATCACTCAGCACAAATGTTTTATCTCTGAACATAGTTTATGACTTTATTTTAAAACATCTTGCATTTTGGATAATTCTATTGTTTTCATAACACTGTTGGAGCATATGCCATTGTTTAAAGGAAAGTGGAAACGTCACCAAACCAAGGAACTCCGCTGCTGATTTAAACCAAAACAAAACAAACTATAGGAGAAAAAGTGACCTGAAATTACAAACTAATTACACTGGGCGAGTCCTGACACTGCACTTGATGTTGGAAAATAGGCAGTCCACTCTGCTTCAGTATTGAGTTTTCAACACCGACAGTTTCCCAGGCACTGGTCATTGAATACCCCAGAGGAAAATGACAGTATCAAAAGTAGATAACAGGTAAATGTATAGAATTCACATGTGGATGTATCTCACCTTCATAGTGCACTGGGATCTCTATTTTGGGCCCAATGACATAATGTCCCTCCTCCAGACTGTGAGCAGTAATGGTTGTCCACTGACGGCAGGAATGAATCAAGAGGTAGTCGTTGTCTCTAAGCCCTTCAACCAACTCACCTACAGCAATGAAAACAACAAAACCACAAATGACAAGATACAGTATACCTTACAGACTAGGAGTTATTGATACAATTAGATGCAACATATGATTTTGCCCACGCCTTTTGACTAAGGTAAAACAAATTAGACTAAATTAGCATCTGGCTATTTAATTAGCGGTCTTGAAAATATACCAGATATTGCAGAATACTTAAAACTATAATTTAGGGGTTATTTCAAAAAAGAAATATTATAAAGTCAGCATACAATCCTAATCAGTTCCTTTAATTGCTTACACAGAGTGTATATAGTAAGGCAACAACACTTTTGCTGCATACGTTTTCATACGGGCCGAGAGGTGTAGAAATGACTTAAAGGAACGTTGGATTGCATTCACCTTTTAGCTTTTATTATCTTCACATAAAAAAATCTGCCAATGGGATGAAATAATTCCATCTGTTCACAATTCAGTTCTTGGGAGA
The DNA here is from genome assembly GCA_900312575.1 of Acanthochaenus luetkenii. Taxonomy (NCBI): domain Eukaryota; kingdom Metazoa; phylum Chordata; class Actinopteri; order Beryciformes; family Stephanoberycidae; genus Acanthochaenus; species Acanthochaenus luetkenii. The sequence goes on from OMOT01080032.1 coordinate 6,324, forward strand.
AAAACAATTGTATGGTACAATTTGGTGCATTCTGGCCATGATTTTTATTCCTAGCAAAGGCACCAATTTATGCATGCAAAAATAAAAAAGTAAAATAATAGTAGTAATAAATAGCACAAAATAATAGTAAAATAAAATATGACTGCACACTGTTTTAGGGATATGATAACATCTCGCACTGTTTTCATTTCACCAGCCAAATGTCTGGTAAATGAAAAATTGTACCTGCCCAACTTGTTTTTACCAGCCAAAAAATAAAATGTATATACACAGCCTTTTTGTGTCGTGTATCATACATACATGTAATGCAAATGTGCACTTGTAGAAAAAGCATTACCCACCAAGGCATCTTGTTCAAAATCTGCGGTCGCGTATTTTCATTGAGCCGTTCATTGAGCCGGTACTCCCCCCTTTCACACTTAAAACCACATCATCATGTTGTCGTCGTTGTTTTGTAAAATACTTCCAGGCTTTAGCTTTCCCGCCACGGCGCTCATTTTGATGCCGTTACGTCCTTCACTGTGTGGCATGTGTGGTTGTTTTCTCCTACTCTACTCTTACTGTCTGCTGTGCAGGTCCGCCTACACAATTGGTTTTCCCTGATGGCTCTCCCACCTGTACTGATTGGTTCCCGTTTTTCCAGATCTGCTCATCCAATCGGCAGGCACCATTTTAACATTTAGTTTAATCCATCCTAAACGGATAGTGTAAAATGTTCATGTACACGGTTAAACGTTTACACTCTCCCATCCCTAATAGGCAAACAAATACACAGATAAGTACAGATGCTGTCCAGTCCTACCACACCTAGCTAGATGTGCAGCATCAGCTGTTGCTGTAGTTGAAGTTACTGCAGTCCTGGATTAATAAGGATAACCACATAATTAACCCAAAGTATTGTCAAGAATAGATCCACTCTACTATACTGCTACACTCTGGTAGGTTAGCTGTCTTTCAGTGTCATAGTAGCCTGTTAGCCAAAATGTTTTGTTAGCTGCCAAAACTCCAAATCTGTAAAGCAAAGCTGCTTTTCCTGCTCAATCTAGTTGTAAGTAAAACATTCCCCAGCAAAACATTTGTTTGCCAAGCGTCAGCAGGTGCGTCCTTCCATAAAAATGCATGGAGTTTAAAGTGTTTTTCCTTAGTGGTGCTTTTCTGTGTTAACAGCCCCTAAAGCAATTTGTCTCCCTTACTCAACTAATTCTACCTCATCCAACGCCTCGACACAACAGCATTGCTAAAGTGAGTGAGAAAATTCAGATTTTGCACATAATTGAGTGGCTTTAGATGCCTTATATGTTAGCTTTTCTGTCTGTACCATGTCTTGCATCGAAAATAAATGTACTGCCACTTTTCAATCAGTATAATGTGTTCAATTGTTTTCAACATATCTTAACTCCTAATAGCCATCACAATGATAGGATCATGACACAAATGTTCCACATAAAAGTGGAACATTTCTTGACTGGTTCTCCCTTGCCAAACCGTGCCCAATATAGGAAATGTAACATTGGATAAAAATTTTTTAATTAATTCCTGCACATTGATGGCGATAGAGCCAAAGACTATAACCAGGACATGACTGTGGCAACCCCGTGATTGCTATACAATCTTGCAAATAAGATAATTAAGGGCAAAACTGTTGTGAAAGGGTGTTGGTGGAAAAAAAATGTTTGACTTTACTTTCTTACTGGTGTCCAGGTTGTGTGGCGAAGCTCGTGTTTGCATCCCACATGTGCAATACATCATAGTGTAGGCCTAAATTAGCATCTCGCTATTATCAAGTTCTTAATTAGCAGTCATAAAAATATACCAGATAGTGGCAAATGCATACAAATATAATTCAGGGGTTATTTAAAAATAGTAGATTATAAAGTCAGCATACAATTCTAATCAGTTCCTTTAATTGCTTACTCAGTGTATATAGTAAGGCCAAAATACTTTTGCTACATACAGTATGTTTTCATGCGGGGTGAGAGGTGTAGAAAGTACTTAAAATAACTTTAATGGTTAAAGGAATGTTGGATTACATTCGCCTTTTAGCTTTTATTATCTTCTTCACTTGAAAAAAGAGAGCAAAATAAGTGCACCAGTGTTAATTTTGCCAAAATCATTTGATTTAGACATGATAATAATAACATTTCAGTTGATGAAATTGTCCGGAATGTTAAATGTTTCTGTCCCGCCCCTAGGTGGCACTGTGAGACCAGGCAACAGCCTGGGAGTGCAGAGAAGACATGAGGGTGACACTTTGGCTAAACAGGCTACTGCTAATATGGTAATGGTAGTAAACTAGCAGTGTTAGCATATATCTTACCCGGGCTGTAGTGTTAGCCCCTCTCAAACAGGCCCGCATCATGGTCTTCACTTGTTCGACCACGTTTTGGATGAAAAATACTTTTGATATCGATACTTTTTAAAGGGAATCGATAACAAATGAGTATAGTATGTGAGTATCGATATATCGACACTGCAGTAGCGACCCGCCCATCGGTAGAGCAGAAGCCAGTCAGCCCAGTGAAATATACCATGCTTTACACTTTCCTTATATTATTGGTGGACTCTGTTCTTTGTACAACTGTCACAGAGGAAATAAATGTCCTGCCCCAAGAGAGAAACATCTTTTGACTCCTGATATCCAGAAAAGACCCGGATAATAGATGCAGTTAGATGTTACCAGTTACGAGCCAAACCATATATGAAAATGACCAGACGGTGTCCCGTTCGGAGCCAGATCTAAATGAGGTAACGAAATGCAACAAAATAATAACCTGACCGACCGGCTCTCCGCTCCGCGTCTATTTGTGCCGCACTGGCTCGCATCTCTGAAGCGTGGGATTCACTTCTGAATGTATATAAAGAGCTGTATCAATTTATAATTAAAACACAATAAATATATAGACGTGTTTCTTTTCGCCACAAGCAAGAAGTCACCTGCCAAAGTTTCGGGGGATTTCCAAAACATACAGGCTAAATAAAACATCTACCCACATGTGGCGCTTGGCGGGTGTTAATTTCGGCCACATTGCATTACGGCATTTAGCAGACGCTTTTATCCAAAGCGACTTACAGTACATATCATCATTACATTACGGCATTTAGCAGACGCTTTTATCCAAAGCGACCTACATATCATCATACCGTTTTTTGCAACCATGCAAGGCACCAACCTGCTCAACGGGAGCAATTTTTTGAGGGTTAGGTGTCTTGCCTACGACAGTTTGTTGTCTCCAATTCACCTGACCTGCATGTCTTTGGACTGTAGGAGGAAACCGGAGCACCCGGAGGAAACCCACGTGAACACGGGGAGACTCTACAACAACAACTCTACACAGAAAGGGCCAGGTGAGATTTGTACCCAGGACCTTCTTGCTGTGAGGCATTAATTTTGTTGACTAAATTAACACACAGTAAGTAAAATTGCCTTACAGATGATTTATTTTAGAGAAGGAAAGCTGGAACAAGTGTCAATGACCGTGTTACATCCCTGATACAAAGTGGAAATGTGGTGGCAAAGTCAACTGACAAATCGGATAAAAGAAACAAAAAATGATATACCGTATTTTCCGCACTATAAGGCGCACTTAAAAGCCTTTAATTTTCTCAAAAAACGACATTGCGCTTTATAATCCGGAGCGCCTTATATATGGATGAATTCTGGTTGTGCTTACTGACCTCGAAGCGATTTTGTGTGGTACACGGTGCTCACGGCGCTCTCAAAATGTTTTAGTACGACTTTGGTAAACTACAAAGCTGCACCGCTTGCAGCATTACGGTAACGTAGTTAGGAGCGTCGCGGAGTAATACATACTGTGCTTCACCATATTACAGTGTGTGTGTATAAGGACCCTAAAATGGCGCCCGTCAAGAGACACGCTTACGACGCAGACTTCAAACTCAAGGCTATCAGTCACGCAGTAGAACATGGGAATAGAGCAGCTGCGAGAGAATTCAACATTAATGAATCAATGGTACGGAAGTGGAGGAAGCAAGAAGATGAAAGAACTTTGAAGAGAGAGTTCAAGAGGGCGTGAAACCGTTAAGAGGTAAACGGGTGGGGTCCGCGCAGTCTGCCCAGATGATTCAACTCGGCAGGTCAGGGACGGTCGC
>OMOT01080035.1:0-16964 GCA_900312575.1 Acanthochaenus luetkenii
CTGTTAAACAACAGTTTTCAGTCGTGCTAATTGTTCCACTGATTTACAACCAGAATAACTTTTTATGCGATGGATCATCAGCACTTATCACGAGTGTGGTTCTGTTTGTAATCTGGACTGTTTATCGAAACTGGCATCGATACTTTGATACTCTCATACTACTCAATTGGTATGGATGCTAAAGTAATTTTAAATCCAAAATGCGGTTGTGTCACCCAAGTGTCATAGTTTTACTACGACGTGAGAAACTCCCCAGTTCCCAGGTGTGTTGAAGGCAGCCATACAATCTCCAAGAAGTGAAAAAGCATCATGAAGGGGCTTTAGTTTCAATGTCCAGAGGTTTTACAAGACAGTTTTTCAACATGTTAAAAACGGATTTCTCGCACTATTTTCAAAGGCAATTCAGAGCCTTTTTCAATTTCTAATTGTTGGTTTGATTTTACATATTAATTAATATATGGTATCAGCGTTATCTGGCCAAATGACCCTTCACCTACAGGATTCTATGCTTATATCAAGCCATGCCAAGCACGTAAAATTTCACAGGACAGCATACTGAGACCGATAAGAATACAACCTGAGCTTCCCATCTTGGAAAAGCACATTTATCGTAGTTTTTCCAAAGCATTTACAATTTCTCAGTTGAGCCTGCAGGAAATATGTAGAAAAGTCAATACTCTCTGTGTCATGTTCATGGTAAACAGTCTGCAAATAGGGTCTAAGGTCCAAAATAACTAAGTCCAAGGTTTTTGTTTATAACTTCACAAGCAAGAAAATTTGCTTAAAGGTCAAACATGGCTGAGGAAAGCACATCACCCTTTTTAACAGAGTGGTTGGGGACCAACCAGTCTTGAATTTGTACACATGCTGATGATGTATTACTCTAAAAGGAATGGATTGCATTATATAATCTCTCCCATCAGCAATGAGTTGCAAAATAATCAATACAATATATTTATATCAACGGCTGGCAGTCATTTGAATGCTTATAGCTCTCAGCGCCCTAAGCACTAAAAACATCCTAGCTGTCATTAATACCTACAGTGAGTTTAATTTGACATTTCTCTTATCTCTGTGCTTTCCTCACCAGATCTTCCTACTGGCCTGCCCACCATGTAAAACAGTGATGGTTGTATTTAGGTGAGTACTCAAACATTTGTTTGGGGTTGTGGCTTATAACCTGATCTATCTAAACTATGGTTTGGGCAGTTCATTATTCCTGAGAAATAGTTTTTTATTTGTCAGTGGGGAAATTGAAGTGGGATTTGCTCAGGAATGAATACAAGCAGGGTCACATTCCCTTCCTATAGCCCATGGGAATTGTGTAGTGAGTGGTTGCAGTAATATCTCAGCACTCTGTTGCTGTCTTGCCTGAAATGACCATATAGCACAAAAAATCAACCTGTGATGAAACACTCCCCAACAAATCTCATGTGAGGAAAATAACATACAGAAGTGAGCCACTTCAGATATAAGTTCAATGTGTTCAATGATTCAGAATGTTCTGGGGGCCCCAAAATGACAGGTGGGGTATTTCAACAGACATTCCAACAGCACAGCTGTGTTTTCCCAGTGACCTTGGTTGTCACAACAGTTAGTTTGGCTCATTAAGCTCAAGGACAACAAGAGACGAAAAGAACGGTAAAATCAGAGGAGATCGACTAAGGGGGAAGACTTTTACACAGAAGGTCCTGGATTTTTCCATATGCCGGTTCTTAGAGTAATTGTTGAATAAAACAAACATCTATCCTTGTTTTGGATGTGCAGCTCTGCAAGTTAACTAATCAAGCATCACACTCCCTCTGTCTGCAGTCTGTGTGTGTATTGAATAGTGAGTGATATGTGCTAACTAAAGGCTGAAATATGTGAAAACCACATGCTTATAAAGCCACTAATCAACCCTAACTAATTGGCCAAATAAACAATAAATCAGTCAGCTTCTAGTCAAGATGTGTGGTGAGTGTGGAAATGATAGAGATTTTTCCCAGGAGTGTGAGGCAGATGTTGATGAGGACATGAGGTAGATCTGCAGTCTCGTTAACATGTTGTCCTGTCTGATGCAGTCATGTAGTTTAGAGCACAATTAGTAGCCTATCATGCATTTGTCCAGAACTTGGATATGGAGTGAATTCTTCAATGTCAAGTGAACTGTTTTTTTGTGAACTGTTTTTTCAGGCTTCAGGTCCACATGTTGAACGGTGCGTTATTGGCTCTATTGTTTCCTGTAGTCAATACTAGACTGGTAAGTAACCATTACTGGAAAGAAATCTTCAACAAAACCTTGCTTTCATTCTCAGTTAGCCTTCATCCTGTAAGATCTCATTTTGCAAGCGTCTGCATGTCTTTTCAATTGTGTGACTTTGGGCGGTTTCACACCTGATAGTCCGCTTCTAGTCCGCTTCCTCGGTTCGCACCAGATGCAAGAATGATGCATGTTTAGTTTTTCAGCTGGTTCGGTTTCCCTTTCACACCTATTTGTTTGCTCTGGTCCGAATCAGTTGAAGCGAACCAAAATGCAGCTGCACAAGCCATGTGGGAACGTTCATGTCATTCATTCAGCGCCCTTTCTCAAGCCATGGATTTATTATTTATAGTCTGAGCCCATGTAGTGCATTTTTATTACAACTCAGTATGACTGAAAGTTTTCTCCCTTAGCTTTTATATGGTTAAAGATCACAACTTAGTCACATTTTCTTACATTTACAAATATGTCTTACTATATGACTGTTTTGTGATGTTTTAGCACTGATGTTTTGTGATTTTTCAGTTCCTCTATTAGAGCATGAATTTCAAGAATAAATTCCAACATGCAGAAATAATTGTGCAAATCTACTCTGTGAGTGGAGGCAAACTAGAGTGTATCAATTCAAATCCTCCACCCCTGCCTGACTGGAAATATTTCAGTGAGGGTTGCCAATAACGACCAGTTGCAATGGATTTATGCAATAACTTAAAATCGTATCTGCGCATTACATTTTGACATTGTGTTCATTAACCAGTCTTCACATAAATATAGGAAAATGTCAGTTTCTAATATGACGCATATCAGATTTTCCTAGTACTACAGAAGATAAATTGCACAAGAACAAATCTTACAAAAGTGAAGCTAACGGGAAGTATGTCCTCAGAGTGAGGTGTGATGGTGGTGCATTTTCAGTGTTGTACTTTTCACCACGCTAGTGTTAGTTGCTTGGCTAGTCAGCTTTGACTCAAGGTAGTTCATATACCAAATGTATATAGACCACTGAGGTCTGAACACCAACATAACAATAACAATAAATACTTCATTATGAAGCATCAGTGATACCTCCAACAATATTAAAACATGGAAAGTAATCAGTCAGCTCTTAAACAGTGGCGTCCTCAACTCTATTTGTTAATGAAAGTAGAACTTATACTGACTCTTATTGCTTGTGAACAAAAAATCGGAACTAACCCTTTGAGATGTGAGCAGTTGTAGCTAGTTACTCTTGGTTCTTGCAGGATCACAACTATGCCGGCGTTAATGTAGGTTCTGTAGATTGTATAATAATCTAGTATATATATAATAATAGTTTTGTTTATCCTCTCCTTAGCTACCGTTTGAGAAGGAGATCTACTACATCCAGCACACCATGCTCTACCTGGTGCCTCTTTACCTTTTAAGGAAAGGAGGTGAGTGCTACACGCAAGATGTCAAACCTTTACTAATAATCTGTGAGATTCTTGTTTTTGTGTGTTTTATTTGACAACATCTTTGGTGATAAGCGGCCATTGCTGTGGTGTTTTTGCACTACACTTCCCAGAGATCACTTGTCAATCAAGACGTTCATGATCTTGAACTTCCAGTTTCTTTACCCGGACAGTGCGGTCAGTACTGCGACGCCTTTTTCCTTGGAGTTTCTGTTAATTAATTAATTCTGTTGCTGCTTCTGGTAAAGTAAAATATATCACTTTCTTTGTGCCAGATCATTTTTCCCTGGAAGGATCTACCTGCTACCGAGTCTTTAGAACAGTAAATGTAAAAGCTTTCATGAACTGGGTATAGGTTGAATCACTATTGTGTTATATCAATTGGTGATTGTAGCAAAACACAAATGTATTTATATGAAAATGTCAGATTATTATGTAAATAGCCAAATCTCTACAGTCAGTGTCTACAAAGAGCAAATGAGTCCTTTGTATGTCAGGGGAAGGTTCCCCCCTTCCGCTGGTCATAACCACACAAGGCAGAGCACACGCATGGACAAACTGGACCCAAGGACTCGCTTGTCCTTCAGATGTGGCTCTACAGCGCTTCGAGGTCTGCAATTGCATAATAATCCCGTATTCCATAAAGTGCATTTTTCTTGCGTCAATGAGCCAGGATTATATTCATAACCCGTCGTTCTTCTGAGTGGTCTGAGGAAATCTGCGGTCATACAATGACATTCACCGGGGACTTACAAACTCTGCACCTTTACGAACCGTTGCAGATTACATCATTTTCTTGAACTTCCAGGGGAAGCAGTTATTTCACAAAAGACTGAAAATTGCTAATTTCCTCTGTTCCTCACCAACACTCAAGTTACTAAGGAAGTTATATAAAGCCTACACTGATCTCGCCCCAGTTTTCTCACAGTGAAGAGTTTCTGTTTATATAGCTATTGCAACTAGCAATAGTTTTTTTAGAGGACATTCTGGAATTTATTTCAAAGTGGGTTTTTCAAACTAATTTAAAGTGTACACTGCCATTTCTAAACTATCAAGGAAACGAGCATATTATGTGTACCACTTTTTGTTTTTTTAAATGTTCCTCAGATGAGTGAATATTTATTGTCCTCAAGGATCGACTATCTGGGGGGGGTTGTGTTATCCTAGAGGTTAGAGAAGTCTCCTTGTCCCTTGTAATTTCAAGGTTACTTTTTCGTGCCTCCTTGTAACATGTATTTAATTGTAATCAATTGTCATTAAAATGTCAGTGTGGATTATTAAGGCAGGGCAGGAGAGTGGAATCTCTCCAGCACTGCTTCCGTGTTCATTAGTAACATGATATTGGAGCACCACAAAAGGAAATATTCAACATGTTCTTGTTGAGCTGAAATAAGGAATGGGTTGTATCCCGGATGTGTGTCATGACTCCCTGGCGTTACGCTAACAAAGTGGCAGTCTGTTGCTAGGGAGGAAACACGAACGGCATGTTTACCACTAGATCTCCACTACATGTCCCTGTTGCCGGCTCTGTTGTAGTTTCATGGCTTTCGGTCCGTTGACTTGATTGACATGGTGTGAACTGAACCGTGTCAGTGGGGAACTGAGTGGGGGGGAAGCATTTGGTTTCTTTGTTGCGTCTCGCTTGGCCAGGGTAAACAGGTGGCCAGTGTTGGCAGTGAAGATAGTACTTTCATTCTCTTTAACCTACAAATGAGTTGCAACTGTTTCATGAGCATTTCTTTTTGCAGGTGTGTACAAGCCGGAGCCCCTAGGGGACATATGGTGGGCCGTCCTCTCCACCGGCATCCTGTTCCTCTACCACTTCCTCTTCTTGCAGGTTCTGGGCCAGGTATGATGGAGCCCTCTGCTGGACATACATGATATCACCATGAAATTTACATTCCTAATTTTCAACTTGTGAAACATTAAATAGAACAATGAGCTTGTGTCACAAGAAGTCATAAGATGATGTAAATCAAATACTCACATTTAGAGAATTACATCCCATGCTCTCATCCTTCAGTCTCTTTAGTGATAACGTTTATGGAGCAAAAATCCAGTAGATATGAATGAATATAGTTAAGATATGCGGAGTGAAGTCAACCACCATTTCTTTTAAATCAGAATCTCATTATCCAGCTGGGTAGTACTTGTTATTGTTATGATTGGTAATAGTGTACTTAATGAAATAGTAGTCAACCTATCTCTCTCTCTCTCCCTGCTTCTTTCTCTCGGTTCCCCTCCAGATAACTGAGGTCAATCTGAACAACATGTTGTGCCCGGCTGTGTCTGATCCGTTTCATGGACCTTGGTACCGGGTTTGGGCCACAGGCCACCAGACCCTGCTGACTCTTATCCACGGGAAGGTTCTTGTCCTCCTCTCCCAACACACGGGCCTCGTCTGCAGATACCTGCTGGATGCTGTCCGACTGCGCAACAAGAAGATCAACTGAACATCCACAAAGATGCACACAGACATACGTAGCCTTTCACTCGGGATGCCTGCTCTGATATTGTTGATTTTGTTCATCACCATTTTAACATTTGCCATCAGTTTTTACTGTAACAAGTGAGAATTTCAGGGTCAAAGAATCAATGTGTCATTCTGTTGCGGTTATATTTGGCTTTCGTACATACTTGCATGCCCAAACATAATAGAAAGACATGTTAAGGCTGGTAGTGAACATTGTGGAGCTGGTCAGGTTTCGCCTTCTTTTGGGAGTAGAGTTACCAGAATAAGTAGGTGAATTTGTGAGATGACTTTATTTCTCAAGATGCCTTTTTGTACATGTAAAGACAGAAAACGGGCCTAACCCAAATGGCACTACTGATCTGTAATTGTGACACTTCAGTTCTTTATGTGGTAATTACATTAGTGGATAAAGTTGCCATTTTAGAACATTTTCAAACCGATTGTGATATGAGCCAATGTAAAAGTTAGCACTTGTATATAGTTTGAAGAGTTGTGGTCCATGGTTGGAGTAGTTTTATGTTTGCCAATAGTGATCACTACTTGGTGTTGTCATGACTGGAAATTGAAACGTATACACGGTATCCTTCTGTCCCCACTTTACCTACACAAGTTAAGGAAGCATCACGTTAAGTGTCAACTCCTGCAGTTGTTTCTTCTATCTGGCCCATTAGGGTAATTCTAATTATTATGATCATGGGACGGGATGATGTTTTGTCCTGTGTTCTATAGAGCAGTGTTTCCCAACCCTGGTCCTCGGGGCACAGAGCACTGCTGGTTTTCATTTCAGCCATCTAGTCAGGGAAGGATTTACACCTGGGACGCCAGGTGAATGCAATTAACTACCTGGTAGGAGAGGAGACCAGCAGTGCTCTGTGCCCTGAGGACCAGGGTTGGGAAACACTGCTATAGATTAACACTGGAATGTTTTGATGTTATTTTTTTTCTGTAACGGTCTAGTGATCCCAGCCCATGTTCCATATGGTGTCAACGTCAGTGCATTGTTGGTATGAATGTATGTTCGCCAAAATAAGGTATTTCTTGACAAAATATTTATCTGAGCTGGGGTCACGCGTCATAACACTTGAAGTTCAGTCCAACAGTGAAAGTGTCACATACTATGTTTTGTACACCTGAAAAATTGTGTCAAATGCTCTGCATGGAGCTAATTTGAGTCATTGAAACACTTCCATCATGTCATCTCATTTCAAGTATGAGGGATGTGTGTAGTAATGTAGCATATATTTAACTACAAAAAAAAGGGGATAAGACAAACTTTTGTATTTTTATGGATTCAAGTGTACGGTGCTGTATTGACAATAAAAGTGATTCCAGTCAGTTGGCCGGGGTCCTCATCTACTATTTCACATTCTTTGTCTTAAGGATTTAGTGTGCATGTGTGGAAAAAGAGCGTCATTCTCATTTTAAATGTCTCCTGTCCTAAAACAGGCTGTTTATCATTATAGACCAAATGGTAGGACTTGAACTATACATTATAGCCCCTAAATTAATGCTCAAGCACTTGACTAACAAATCAGTAAGTAACTAACCATATGTTAACATAAGAACAAATCAAAGAATTAAAAGACGTTGACATACTAGTACCTGATCAACTTGTATACAAACTAAGAATTAAGTACTTGTAAATTTGTTGTTGCCATCTGCGTTGCCATTTTTGCACCTGGGATGTGCTTGGGCTTCCTGCCTTCTCCATTCATCCAACATGAGCAGAAATGTAGTACATTATGTCAGACTTAATTGTCTTGTTTAAAATATTGTGAAGCATTAATTATTCAAAGCTCTGTATTGCATGTTGCTCTATATTTACCCCCAAGTAAAGTGGGGACTCATCAAGGAATATTACTACTCCGTGCCTCCCTTAGCACGGTGGACAATCCTGTTACCTTTACAAACGATTACTTAGGAATGAATTGGAAGCTACTGAAACAATGACGCCGACTTGGCCAAGAGTGTCACCACGCCTTCTCAGCACAGTGCGAGCCTGGCAGCTAGAGGCCGACCCACGGAGCTGAAATTCCCAGAACCCCTCAAAGTGACGACATTTATGTTAGACATTGCGTTGCTGTCCGACACAATAAGACAGATGCTTATGTACTGTATGTTTGGGTTTACTGTTCCCCGGGAGGATGGGATAAGAGATTGTATGTGCAGGCCAGGATGGGCGGTATGGCATCCCTCTCATCAAATAAACAGGAGTTGTTTAAGAAGTTATAAGAGTAGGGCAAAATGAATAGGCAAACATTTTCATTTCAGTTGCTTGCTGTACATGTTTGTAATGCAACAATGAACAAGGGGTACAAGGGGGTAGTATGTGTGTGTTGGAAAACAGGGAGACACAGGAGAGAAAGTACCGGTGTGATTCCATGTTGGGCCAGCAGGGGTGTGTGGCTACAGAGGCAACAGACTAAACCACTCAAATATGTCTGGGCACTTGAAGAGCCTACATGTCTGTAGCCTGCCCTCTACAGGTGAAAAGCAGGGTACTGAACTGGGCATCTCCCATTGGCTGCTGTGGTGTCAGTTGATGTCACATTCCATAGCGTACAACAGGCACTGACATCACCTGGCACCACAGCAGCCAATGGGAGATGCCCAGTTCAGTACCCTGCTTTTGACCTGTAGAGGTCAGGCTACATACAGAAGTAGGTGTGGGGTGTAGTCGCTCTTCAAGTGCATTTTGTTAACACACACCAGAACATCGCGTAGCAAGAAGCTGCTCCAAAAGCTGCTCAATGTGTGTGAAATGTACACACTGCAGTGCAGGAGGAGGATGGATTCTAACAGGTAGTAGACCCTCCAAGTTATAATGCGGACAAAATATTTTTGCATGCAAATTCATTACTAACAACTCGTGTGAGTAGTTGTAGCTGATCGTGGATCAAGCATAGTTAATAATATGAAGAATATTCTAATGAGGATATGTTAACACAGGGTTACTCATTACTCAGAACTGTGTTGGAAATATCAACTGTTACCCAATTAATGAAACATTTACTCACTCGTGTTTTCTAGCCCCAAGTGACACGTTAAATAATATTTTGCTTACTTTTATCATACCAGACAATAGTAATAATGTTGACAGACACTTAACATACTGAGTGTTTAAAAAGTAGGAATACATTTTTATTACATTACCACCACTGTGTTATTAAACGTCATTCCTTTTTCCAGGTACACCCATTATTTATGGTTTATAGAATGTTGCATTCTTTAGTTTAAATCGCGATATAAGTTCCAAATGAAAGAAATCATACAGCTTTATTTTTCTCCATTATAAATTGCACACCTACTTTGGAAACCGTTGATGTGCGAGATGCTGACAAAAGTAAAACGCAACACATTTTCTCTTTTCAATAGGTTTTGTATTTTTTATTGAATAAATGATTTTAAAACGTGATAACAATGTTTAAAACTACATTATCTTCACAGCCATTGCTTACGTACTCACTGATAACCCATCTATATATTTGTTTTCACCTCCCCAACACATTTGTTTAGTTTCTTTTTCAAATGTTTTTTTAACGTTTTTTTGGGGGCCATACTATCGTAATAAATGCCCATTTCAAGTCTCATCACACTAACAGCAATTCAATAGGGAAGGAAGAAGGGTCTAGTTCTACAGGGGATGTAGTTTAAATTCCCAGTTCATATTATTCCATCATTTTCAAGTTACGAAAGCAGAGATCCCAAAACAAAAGGAAAAGAAATAAAAGTTGGTATGAGGAGTTACACCAGGTAACCCTCCCAGCCCATCAGGCCACTGCAACAGAAATTAATTTTGTACAGTGACCCATCTTAGAGCTCAGTGTCTCAAATATTCAGAACATATAAAACCACTAAAATAATTTTGAAACTAGATCCAAAATCTTCTTTTGAAAAGAATTTATTTTGATGTACAAAAACAGTCATTTTCTCTTTTTATGCATTTTTTAATGTTTTTTATTTTTTTAAATAAAAATTCCAAACACAAGTTTATTGTAGTTCTTATTTCATTTGTCATTATCATTATTATTATTGATTCATTTATTCTTCTTTCTTTTTTAATTATTCATCTATCAGTGCGATTGTATACCAGTGCAGCTACTGGGTCCAGAGTAAAGAAAACAGGCTTTTTCATCTGTAATGGCATAAAAAATAAGGAAAATCCATCTTTTATATAAAGTATAACTGCTGGTCTTTAGGGAAATAAATATTTATAAACCCATAAAGCTAGGAGGCACACCATGGGATTTTCATTTATGTAAATTATAACAATAATACCAATAATAATAATAATAATAAACAAAACAAGTAACAATTTGCAACCATTTTTAACCAACCTTGATGCCACATACGGCTTCAGAGATGGGCTCAATGAAAATTCACTGAAAAAATGGTGTTGCTTAATAAGTCGACAGTTGAGACAACGCACAAAACCCCAAATAAAACAAAAAACACAGAAATAAAGAATTTGCAGGGGTGTTGTTTTGGAAGGACAGGAAGCCAGGCCTGAAGAGCAGCATCTGGGCATGGCCGGTGGCATCTTTGGTTCAATCGAACATACAAAGGTAACATGAGCTTGAGCATTCCACAACATGAATGACCGCAAGAGGAATGCTGGGGCTGAACTCTAACCCTGGTATGGAACCAAGACAATCTGCTACAACTAGAAATGCCTTTCCATATCCTATGAGGTATCAATACTATATTCTGCGTTCTATGTGAAACAACGTAACTATGGGTTTCATTATATGAGATGCTTAAATGACACAGACTGGGGGGGTTGGGTAGGGTGCTGTAAGTTATTTTTTTGTAATAATTTGAATATTAATGTTTTGCATGTTGCCACACTCATTGAGAAAATGCTTCAGATTATTTGACAGGCTTTGAAAGCAAATGCTTAATAAAACAACCTTTCCATTGGGTAACAAATCAAACCTGGACTTGTCATAGGATAGGGTTAAACTAACAATTCAACAGCTAGAAAAAAACATGGACGGGCTCTAAAAAGCAGTACATTTTGTATTTTAGGAAGGCAACAACCACTTTCACTGCCACCATCTACTAAACACAGACATTACACCTTGACCAACTAGGCCATGAGGTTGGGCCACAGTGTAGGGACCAATCGAGGGAGGGGGGTTGTGTGACTTCTTGTCCTTTCAAACCTGCAGGGGTGTTGACTTGCACTGGTAGGAAAAAAAACACCTGTTGAACAGATCTGCATATATCAAGGATATTAAAAGGTAAGACATGTAGGATTTTCTCTTAATACATCAGTAAAATTATGATAACGACCACTAGAGTACATTCCATAGCCCCTATGAGCTTCTCTCTTCATTTGACAAACGTACAATATCTACCAGATTATATATATTTGGAGAATATACATGGAGAATTGAGCCCAAGATCACCCAAACTGGACTAAATGAACACATACAGAGATTGTTCGGGCTACTGTTTGTATCGGTCAGTCAAATCCTTTGAGTAATATTCGAATGTGTCATCATAACTAATTTTACAGCAATATATTAAAGAGAAAATCTTACATGTAGCATCTTTAAGTATGATATGATCAATGAGTCCGCATGACCAGTCACATAAGATATGACTACCCCAACATGAGGTCCGATAGCACCATATTTGTCCTTTCAATCTCTTAATGGTTAATAAGAGTGTCTAAGCCATAGATCAAGCATATCATGGATAAAACCATAGGTCTCATAATCATACATGCATGCAAAAAAATACATTGCATGTGTATATAAAGACATTTATGTAAAAGAGCATGGTCAATTTGGTTTTGCAGCAGAAAAATTCAGGTTGTGCTGTGTTAAATGGACCAGAAAATGAATGCCTGACTGTTCCACACAGGAAATGTTTACTTCATCTTCTGCAAACTCTATTTGTCATGAAGCATACAACTGACCAAAAACACCAAATCTCATTCCCATAATTTAAGTATTTGTGGCAACATACCATTGCGTGCAACATTAGTATATTTCCTTAAAATGTGTTTCTACGTCTTTTTAATTGGAGCTTTAAAAATGTAAGGAAACAGTGTTGAGGACCAGCAGCTGGGTTGAACGGGAGCAAACGGGAGATTCAAGGCATATAAGAATCCCCATATGCCTGACAAACTGTTAATAGCATTAGTGTGAGGAAAACATGTTTTTGGGCCCTTTCCTACCTTGTGGGGTGAGGATGAAGTTAGAAAACAGCAAAGTATGGGATAGAGGAACACTCACAGCATCATGTACTGGTCCATAATTTATTATATCATTAATTTAAGGCAACACAACTTAAATCTGGGTCGTTTCAGGTTACTGTGGATGGAGTGCCAAAAGCCCTTGACATTTTGCATAAAGAAAAATAACCTGTCAGTTAGTGAAGGCTGTTACCTTTACTTGGTCAAGTACAAGAACCTCTCAAAAATTCCAGTCAACAAAACTAAAAACAGACTCTTAACGGTGGATCACAAGATGATCCTCAACAGTTCAAACATTCTAGAAAAAAGACCCCAAAAATCCAACTAGCCTCGTGTGTGGATGTGACTCACAACAAGCAACATTTGGATGGGAAATGGCTTATTTAGTCCTTACAAATCCCTGGCTTTTTTATTTGTAGACCTCAACTGTAAGCAGGCTGGCCCCTTGCAGGGACTCTGTTCAAACTAATTAAATTGCTCTAACCTACTGCCAAACAGCTGACAAAACAGACCAAAAATCACAAAATTTCCTGTGCCATAGACACGCTGATCAACTGGTGCTCACTGAATAGCAGACTATTAGAGAAGAACAGTAAATCCAAGAGCTGCATTACAGGAACTACTCAAACTCCAGAATTTAAAAAGCACATTGACATGCAGCACTAAACAATATGTCACATACACATTTTAATGTCACGTTAATAGATTACTTCCTTGGTGCATCAAGTGGTATTTTGTCTTCATTCAAAACGCCAACTTAAATGTAACATACTTGTAGACAACATGAACACAATGAGGGTATGTTAATACCATAATGCTTAGCTACGATCTGAAATATAGATACTCTCAAGCTGAGAAAGGCAAGACAATATCTTCTCAATGACACAGGGGCATTTTACAGGACATCCAATGCATGACTGAAACCGCCAGGTTCAACAAGTATTCAGTGGTGTAACAATGCAGCCCTGCCAGAGGCTGACTACTATTAAGTATGCATTCAGACTTTGAAACATCCAATATATTAGAGGTTACCAATTAAATGGCAATGAAAGCAAACGCTTCAAGCCAAGAAACCAACTACTCTTACAAAGCGTGGATTAAAAAGATAATATGGCTTTAAGTAGTTATAGCATGTCCCCATCAATAGACTCCCTGCCAGTAAACTCAGAAACCAACAGACAATAAATTAAAATGTAAGCATTCTTCACATGGGTAAATTATTTCTATGGACCTGCAGCTAAGCCAAAGAATGGGCATTCACACCTAATTGTGGGGAACCAAAGACACTATCCATTTTACATAGATAATTAACAGATCACCAGCTTTGACATGATTATCATCGTACAAAATGGCTTGCTCTGAAAGTATCTATTAGAAAGAGTTTTTTGTTTTTTTAAAGAAGAGGGAAAGTAGTTGTAAGCTCTAGCCAAACAAATGCAATTCAAGGTTTACAGGTTCCATCACAAGACACAGGGAGAGTATTCCCAACGATATGATCCAATTTCGAATTTACTCTAGCGGTTTTCATCTTCTGGCACACCAAACCCTCTATACATACACACAAAAGCACACATGATTTTGAGCTCAAACAATAAACACTCTCAGCAAATGCTGATCAAGTGGCATCACAACCCTACAATCTATACTATCCCAATATCGATTTTCAACTACAACACCAAGAGTTCACAAGGCCAAACCACCCTCAACAGTCAATCCTTTTTTGAGAGGAAAATAACAAGTTGCCTTTCTACATGGTATACATGTCTGACTATTAAGATACAGAAAATAAAACAAATTTCCCCAGTAAATGTAAAACTGTAGCAAAGCCTAAACAATATAAGCACAAGACTAATCCACCATAAGAGACGTCCTTCCATCCACAGAATCAAAACCCTAATTAGGTATGCTGAAAAGACTTGGGTTGAAAAAAGAAACTATCTAGTATTTGTTTAATTTTCAAAAACATGAATGAAAGGGGTTAGATATATGTATATATACATATATACACATATGTGCTGCAAAAAGGTAACTGCAGGCGAATAAAAGGAAAAATGTTGATTTCTCGCCATAATCAAATGATGCTTTGTGGCCACCCGCTGCCATGTCAACGTCTGGGAGACGACCAGCATGGCAACGGAAACTATCATCATAAAATGGTACAGTAGTAGAAATAGCTAGACCAGGAGGGGGCAGGCTCTCCTGGGAAAAGGTCCGCGGAGAGGTCCAATGATTGGTCATGCGGCTCGCTGTCAGGAATAATGGTTGTAGGGTGGTAGAGGGTGCCCAATGCCGTTCTGGTAGTGATGGTGCTGGCAGTGAGCAATGTAATCTCCATACTCCATTGTCATCTTCTCGCTACGGTACCTAAGAATGAGGAAAATCAAGTCGGTAAAGGCTAGTTGACCCTTGTGTAGCTAGCACTAAGGAAGCTATGATCAGCCTCAGTCAGCACTTTGATCCTGCACAATCACGCTTGCACAGAAGGGCAAATACTGGAATTTGGAAGCTTCAGTGAGAACTAAATATTTCTACGCTTTTGAGCGACTTTTCCTCATATATACAGTATATATATTTAAAGATATATCTCAAAGGAAGAGGCTATTGAATTAGATCCCATTCCTGGCCAGACACTTGTCTTGTCATTCATGTCAGCTTTGATAGGTCTAAGTCTGGAGTCTTATTGTTAACACCATGTTTGGCTAGCAGGAACTCTTGCATACTAACATAGCTACTGTGGCTGTCACTTTTGTTCCTTAGGTTAGCTAACATTAGCTATCCGAGTTGGCAAGTTAACTTCATTACACAACAGTGATGATCTTTCTAATTACCCTTAACATTTCTTCAAACTATTTTGTTAGGCATCGTCCTGATGCCACAATATTAGAAAATCTATAAATTCACAGCAATTTATAAACTAGAGTATATTCTAGTGGCAGTTTTTCATTACTGACATACTATTCTGCCACTGTTATGTTGTAAAAGCCCTTACAATGGAGATCACTTGAATGCACTTTAGAAGTGACTGACTTTGGTAGCATTCATTCAACCCGATTGCATTAAAACCATTTGGTGATTGTGTATGGTAGCTGAATTAGGTACGATTTTATTTTGTTATACGCTTTGTGTACATGGATATAAATGTAATCCTGTGGCCAACAAGGGATATAGTCAGGGATATATTAACATAGTTGGAGAACAATTTAATGTGGTGTTTGCCAAATGTAATCTTACCTGGTTAACTTAATGGTCTTCCTGAAGTCATTTGTAATGGGAGCTTTGTAACCTCCCTTTCGTAGTAAGGAATCTATGGTTTGAATGTGGTCCCAACCTATACAAAAGGGAGTTAATCTGTTTACATAATTCCGAATACCCCAACTTTCTGTAACAAAGTCCCTTATAAGATGAAGATGGTGCCGACTGGTTAGGGGACAAAAATATCTCACCTTGCTCCTTTGCAACCTCTGGTAGGTAGGTGGCGGTGCGCTTTGATCCTTTTTCATTGAAAAACTCTATCCTAATACCGTGAACACCCACCTAGAATTAAAGTAAAATAAAGTTTTTAATAAAAGAGGTAAGACACACGACTACATAGCAACAATGTTTTAATCAAATATATAATCCTATCCAACAATAAATAACTACTGCTATAAAGTCTTAATCACAGCGAGAAACACTAAATATGTGGTTCAAGATGTGGGGAACGCAGAGTTTTTCTGCTTACTTCACCAGGTTTCTTTACTATTATCTTGGATTAAGGAACTATACCCTCTTGTCAATGTGAGATTGACAGTGGTTCAGATATTGATATACAGTCCACTGACTTATGACTGACAACTAACTGCCCAACTAACTGTAGCACGCTGGTGGCATGACAGTGAGGGGTAGAGCAGTGCGATATAGACAAAATCTTCTATCACGATATGGGTAATTTAATATCACGATAACTATATATATCACGATATAGTACGTTTTCTGTAAATTTGATGAAGAATTTGTCTATACAAAATAACCACACTCCTTTAGGGCTGGGTATCGCCACCGATTTCCTCTCGGCAGGACATTTATTACTTCCGTGACAGTAGTGCAAAGAACACCAATAGTATAAGGAAAGTGTAACACATGGTATATTTCACTGGGCTGTCTGGCTTCATTAGCTCTACTGACCGCGACCGCTAAACAGACTTTCTCTGCATGTAGAAAAACACGGGATACCATAGCTGCTCTCTCACACCCAGAATGCAACACTCTTAAAGAAACACGCCCAATTTCCAGCACTGTTTCACTGTCCTATACTCTTATCAATACAATTATTTTTCACTTACAAACTGCTCTGACCACTGGTTTTTTTAACTACCATAATGTGTTATTATGCAGATTAAATGTATGTATGATACGCGACACAAAAACACTATATTTACAGTACCAGTCAAATTTGGAAACACCTGCTTAAACCAGTTTTTCATGATTAAAAATGCTTTCAACTGTATAAACGTGTCTATAAACACTTCATGTTTCTTATGATATGTCACATATCATAAGTACACATATCATATGTGTACTTATATAAGCAGTTAATCATAAGTGAAGTGCATTCAAATGTTTACTTTTTTTTGG
>OMOT01080037.1:0-22561 GCA_900312575.1 Acanthochaenus luetkenii
AAAAACATTTATCAAAGTATTTACAAGAGAAAGCCTAATTTAAGTCAGTCCATCAGGAATTTGCAATTTTGCAATCACAATAATTAATGCTAATTCAACCATTCTCCACAATACTTGCCATAACTTGCAATTTTGCTAAATACCACCATTTTAAGCATGCAATGGCCAAATCAATAGTGTTTGTTTTTATACCCTTCCTCAGATCTATGCCTCCTCACAATTCTGTCCCTGAATTATATGGGTCATTCCTTGGACCTCATGGTAGAGTTGAATTGGCCACAGGTGGACTCCAAAAGGAATTTGGACGCACCTTGTGTCAATATAAGTCACTGTAAATGGGTTGAATACTTAAGACTCCACAAATTTAAGCTTTTAATTATTAAATGAATTAATCCACTTTGACATTATGGGTTATTGTGTGTATATCAGTGACAACATTTCATTTCATCCATTTTGAATTCAGGCTGTAACACCACAAAATGCAGGGGAAAGTCAAGGGGGTTGAATACTTCCTGAAGGCTATGCAAGTCGGACATAGCCACGTTAAACCTGCTCCCAACCAAGTCTGTCTCAAAGCTTGCCATAGTAAAGTAACTGGCATTAATTTGAGCTTGGCTTGTGAAACGGGGTTTACCTGAGAAGTTAACCAGACTTACTGAAATATGTCCGGTTTACTATTTAATCTCACTTCATGAAATACCCCCAGGGCAAAAGCCCCGAGCTGCAATACCCACTTGTGGTACTTCTCCAGCCAGGGGACACAGTCTGCCAGGAGGCAGGCATTGTCAGAAGCTAGGAGGTCTAGTAGGCTGTCATGGTCCTGTTCAGCATACAGCTTTAACAGTGCAGTGTCCACATCCTCTCTGCAGCCATTGGCCACCTCTGTGCTCCGAACCTATGAGTGGAGATGGAGGACAAAACGGTATATATAATGTAGGTGGTGAAATTCAGATTCATGCTCCGACAACAGCAGCTATTGCAAGAAGAATGTATGACAGGGGAATTTATTGAAAAAAATCAATGTATCAATGTCAATCTAATTAGTTTCTACTCTATTTACCTCTCCCAAATACGTGATAAGGAACTTCTTGCATCGCAGCACTTTTTCCTGGTCACCCTGTGCCAGGTGGTTGAGATCTGCAAACTCATGGAGAGGAGGGTGGCAACGAGTGAATGAAGAGGAAGCTGGCAGTAGCAATGGGTAGAGAGAGATCAGCTCCCGCACGTCCAACTGACCCTTCCTGCAAGAATGACAGTAGGGTCACAAAAAAATGCTAACGAATGAGGCAATCAAGAACTAAGTAACAATGAATGATCTGGCTATGAATGCAAGACTGGATGATTGGCTTCGGCAAATTTCAAGCCCATGAACTGATGGGTTACAGGACTGCATACTATAGCTATACTTGTGCAGTCAACCCCTATTGTTTCAATTAAACACCAACCCACCACAATCCTAAACATTTTGCGGATGTCTTGCAAAACCTTTACAAAACATTGGGCAATAATGTGAAAAATCAATCTCCATTGCTATAAAGTTGACTTTTGGAGATACAAGGTTTCTAACAGTACACTTTTAGTATCTTGCCGGCATCTTGCCAGGCTAGTTCAAACTGAGCTGTGTGAGGTCAGATCAGCAGAAATAAATAGGACTATTAAGTAATTAAAAGGCATTCTAAATAAACCCTGGGCCTGAGTGGTATTGAGAATGTTGAATCACAGAATAGAAAATAATAGAATAGAATAGTTCAATAAAGGCTGGAAAATGATCATACACTGACTCAGACTCTTACCTAAAGTGTTCTTTTGCTTCTAGAAACTGAAGTTGGCCAAACTGTATGAAGCCAGCCTGCTGGAGGATTCTTTTGTGCAAAATCTGTGCATGGAGGACATGACAAATGCACAAGACAAGTCATTCTATTTCATATTTTAATAAATAATGGCCAACATTGTGATTCAACTGAGCACATGATGGAGTTTAGTCTAGGCAAGATTAGGACAGAGTAGAATACTAATCACCCACAACTTTATCTTTTGAAATATTTCAGCCATGACATTAAATAAGTGAAAACAATAATACTTTGTGCACGCATCTGCATGTGTGCGCGCGCACGTTACATTTGTTACCTGGAACTTGTCTTTGGGAATATTTCTCTGGGCTCCCTCTGTGAGGATGAGTGCCTCCTCCACTCTGTGACTGGCCAGCAGGTCCTGGATCTGTCTCTCCAGAGGCAGCGGCACCAGTATGTACACTGCCTTAGTGGAAGCCAGAACCACCTTCCCTGAAACATGCACTCACAGGTCAGAACTCCATCAATCTCTAATGGCCACAAATACACAATAACACTTGACCTGTCCCTAAACAATCATTTGAATCCCTCCTTTGTACAATAGCCTACAAGTCTTACACTGCAGTAGAGGTATTCACGGGTCCACCCAAACCCAAAAACCCAAGACCCTACCCGAGAGGATGCGGGGCCAAAATATTGACTTGTCTCACGGGTACGGGTTGGGTCTATCATAATTGATAAGCACATCTGAAAGTGATTTACCCGTATGGACCCGATCAGCCTTTTTTCTTATTTTTTATATTTAACCTACCGATATGTTATAAAAACCATGTTTGTTCTCGCATCTTCGACGACATGCGAGTGTTGAAACATCACTATATTTTCCTGACAGGATTTCTGCTGATTTTGGACTATTTTATATATAAAATATTTTTTTATTACATTTTATGGAATTTAAT
This sequence comes from Acanthochaenus luetkenii, assembly GCA_900312575.1. NCBI lineage: Eukaryota > Metazoa > Chordata > Actinopteri > Beryciformes > Stephanoberycidae > Acanthochaenus > Acanthochaenus luetkenii. The sequence continues at coordinate 2,750 of OMOT01080037.1, forward strand.
GCGAGAAGCCATCCATGAAAAAGGCACATTTATGAGAGGAGGAAGCGAGTGTTTTCCAGTGTCGGTAGTTGAACGGTTTGCTATAGCTGCCGCTGTAATCTGTGTCAGATCAGGCTTAGACCCGTTAGGGTCCTATAGGTCACGGGTCTGATTGTCCTTGGGTCTGTTTTGGACTGGGTCTGATTATCTTCGGGTCCGTTTTGGACCGGGTCTCTGTTGTTGTTGTTTTATGTATCTATGCATAAGGGGTTCGGGGAAGAAAGTCACAGGTACATTTTGGAACGGGTCCAAAAAGTTAGACGTGAAGTCCTCTACACTGCAGTTGCATTTAAAAGAATTGCTTGCAATTATTTTATGGATTTCAAACTATGCTCCAGATTTAACTGATTATACACTGAAGTTGTTTTCCAATTCAAATTTGTTGGTGGAGGTAACAATGCTTTAAACTGATATATAATCCACTTTTTTGGATAAGGTTGGGTTGCAGTGCTGCTGCTGCTGTTGTTCACATTGTGTACTCCTGGCAGTGATCAAAAGAGCTGCCTAGCTGTCTGTCACCTCAGTTTTTCTGATAGGCAGACTGGCAGTTCCTTTTTGGAGATGCATGGTTTGACCGGACAACATAAATAAGAAAGCATAAAATAGATGTGTGTGAGGATACCTTCAAAGTCTTGTAGAATGTGTCCATCCCTGAATGAGAGGGTCTGTTTTAGCTGCTGATCCAGCATGCTGTGGATGGTGATGAAGCCCTCATCCAGAGCCACTACGTAAGGGAAGCACACAGCCGCACCAATTACGCTCTCTGACCAGTTCACGGGGGCCCGCTGGGATACTCCTTCTGCATTGGCAAACATTCCTGAAGGGGTCCATGTGTTGAGGTGAAGAGAGACAGTTTCGGAGATGAGAAGGGAGGGGTATGTCAAGAAAACATTCAGAACTTCCCAAAGTGAAGACAACCAATCAAAAACTGCAGATGCAGACAGGTTGTGCAACCCTTCAGTTTGGGCCGTTCGGTAATTTCTAAGAAAGATGTAGCTTCACTTGGACTACACCGGTTTGATTTCTGCACACCGACTATACCGGCATTTGTCATTATAAGACAGTGTTTCCTATAAATAGGTTAATCTGTCTGTTGGTCAATGTCTAGAAATTGATCTAAATAGAGAGGTGCTTCATGTTATGTTCTCTGTCACACCACAAACTGATCTGGACAGGCTGGGGCGCTCACTCTGTTGCTTGTAAACACACCACACACATGCCTTTTTCCTCATCCGCTTGTGTGAGACAGACATCACCTGCCAGATGGACAAGGGCACACCTGCTGTGTCTAGTGTGGAGTCTGACAAAACCTGGTATAGATTTGACAACGGATGGCTAATTGTTAACTTTTCCAATCAATATAGAATTTGAGATGTTACCGTCCGCTAAGTGACATTACACCAGCTGCTAGCGGAGTCTATATACTGTATATTCAACAAGTCACATAATCATACATCAACGAGTGGAAAATGATTTCTCTGTCATCTGGCGATGCACAGACGAAAGTGAAACAAAAAAGGTTTTATTTATTGGAGACGTGTGAAACCGCCAGACAATCAGTGAACCAGTAAAATGAGTGCAATACAAACACTGGCATATTTCCCCTGCTCATCATTGGATTCCACTGGACATACCGCTGTCACTGTAGGTAAAGACAAGTTATTTATCCATAACCCACGACAGGTCAAGATATACTGAAAATAAGTATATTTTCTGTTACTCAAGAGCAGCTTGCCACCTAGTGGTCAAAGTCGGTATTACCGTGTAAGCCAGTATTCTGCCATATATCAACCCGGTTTAAAAATATGAACACCGGCCCAACCTTAATCGAAGGGTTATGTCGTTGCACAAGCCGTGTGCATCAGCTAAGCCCCATAACCGTGGTAGCAGGTACCAAGTGCTGAAACATAGGGTGCATCACAAAGCACCAGAAATCACTCCTCTCCACCACTACCTCCTCCATTCCTCTGTAACCCGGACATAGATGATGGTGCCGGCATGTTGCTTGCTGTCCTAATAGTGGAGGAGATTAGAGAAGCCGGTCCTGAAGCCTCCTCTGCCACAGGTGTGACCTCACTGTGATCACGCCCAGAATACAACATTGAAAAACAGAGTACCGGTAATAGTATAACAGTTAACATAAGGGTCAGTGCTATTTTCTAACTTGTAACATTACTAGTTAACATAGTCAGCTTTAGGTTAATGTGCACGCAGTGCATAAAAACGTGTATTGGCTGCGAGGCTTTGTGGGCTTGGGCTACATCTGTTATGATAGGGCCACTTCATCAAAATGTCCCTCACTTCCTCCACGCCATTCCTCCCCTCATCAAGTTACTTCCTGGTAGGAGATGAGTGGTATTGAGGGAGGGGCAGAAAGGAGGAGTGAAAAAGCTTGTGACACACCCATATTCATTTCGGACTAATTTGTACAAAACATTCCAGATTCCTTTTGCTCCTGATTATGTCCACAAACCTGCACCCACTCTCTTCTAAAATGTTTTGGAGTTGAATGCACCATTCCCTTGTCATCCATCAATGCTGTCAGTATGAGGTATGACATGTTTCTGTCACTAAGGTAGCATAAGCAAAGACTAAAAGTGGACTTTTAATGTAACACTTCTAGGATTTGTGCAAGTGTATCACACCCATAAGTGCGAATGAGCACATTCACGCCATTGCCTTTAGAACAATACATAGTCACAAAATTGAAAGTTATGGAGTACATTATAGGTAATTCAGTAATCAAGTTAAACTGATGGTGAATACATGATCAAATCCGAGCCAAGTACTCTCGATGCTAACATGTTTGTAGTGACTTACCAAGACCGCCCGGGGCAGCCAAGAGGAACTCCTCCCTGCCAATCCTCTTGACAATAGGCCTCCTGTCTTCATTATTGTAAGGGAAGAGATCTTGGGAGGCTCCTGTGTTGTAGTTCAAGATCATGTACTGTGTAGTAAGGGCCAAGCACAAGAAGTAACCGTCAAGACTGACAGCACAGGGTTGCTCAGGCGTGGTCACCTCTTTGACCAGTTGTACCCTGTCCTCATACACCATGTAAATCTGCACTGTTCGTCGCTTGGATGAGATTACACCCATTTCTACACAGAATGGATCACCGTTCACTGGGTTCTCATTCATGCAGAATGCTGTCACACCTTTGATCTTGGCTCCACCCCCTGACGCATTAGGTACAGTCTCCAATGTGACCATATCGATAAGCAACACTATTCCATCACAAAGTACTATCAGACGCTCCAAAGCTGAAGCAGCCCGCAGCTCAGCAACCGGTTTCTTGAGGCCCAGGTATTTGTGTAGCAGTTTCTGAGCTGAGTAAGTCAATCTCCCTTTGGTGGAGGTGACCTCATCTAGCAGGAAGTGGTGGATGAAGCAGTCATTGGTGCCCACGTACAGGTGCTTCCCACAGCATTCTATACACTCTATGTTGATTCGAGCCTTGTCGCCCATCAGGAGATCTTGCTCCACCACGGGGACTAGCTCAAAAGCCTTCACACTCATCTCCACCAAGGCATCTACACTAGAAGACAGTTAAACGTACAGGCATCAACAAAAGGTCATGAAGAATATAGAAAACAAATAAACCAATATCTCACGAGTAATGTCTTTAAGATACTCCTCTTTCCTAAACAGTACTCATGTTGAGTGTGCTTTTTCAATCAACAATCATGGAAGATCACCCTCATATGTTAAACAGTATATCATAAACGGATGGTAAATTTTCTATGGCTGGACTTGCTAAAAACGCTTATCAAATGCGCTTTGCCTAGTTACCTATATAGTGTAACTGACCTATTTTGGCAATGCTAGCAGCTCTACCCTGCCAGTTCTGCTAGCAAAGGCTCACATTGATACTGACGTTAGCGTTAGCTACCCACATCATAAAAGCTACCAATGGTAGCCAACCAATAAAAAGCAACGCTAATTCTTTTCTCAAGAAATGCGTTAATTGGTTAATGAATTGAACATCTTGTGACGATGAGCCGTTTAAGTTTGCACTGAATACTGGGCTAGCCAAAAGTTCCAAACTAGCAACATAACAAGACTAGCTAGGAAGCTAACGTTAGCGCATACACGCTGCGAATGTTAGCAAGCTAACTTAGTTAGATCTTGGCAGTGGCTAAAGGAGGAATGGTTGCTAATTTACTCAAAGACGCTGTATCATTACGTTACCACATTCACAGGTCTGTCTCAAGAAGAAACACCTAATTTACAACCCGGCCTCCCCTCTCCTCTCCTGATAAGATGCTCTGCGCACCAACTCCTCCCCAGTTCTTCCCGAAGCAGTTGCCGTTAGCGCATCAGCAAGCCAAGCATAACTTACCTAGGGCTGTGCACACAGGACAACAGGCCAGATCGCCAGTAATGGGCGTGTCTTGCTACTTCAAAACCAGTGGCCAGAACAAATGTGATAAATATGAATTTAACGAATTCATGATGCTTGGTCCCGACACAACACTGACAAGCGTAGCATATGGCTCGATACTTGCAAACGTTTAGGCCTTGCTTGTCTAACCATTATCAAACACCGCCCACTTGAACTCCCTCTAGTTGCAGGTGAAATAGGGGCATGTTCAAGAGTGTCCAGTAGTCAGGAAAGTTACTTTAAAAAAGTAAGTTAAAGTATCTCTCAATACATTGAAAATAGATTTCTGGAAATGTGTGAATGGCGTAGCTACGCATCAATAGTGGCAAGGCTTTTCATCTTTGTGAAACTGATTAAGCCCATCGTGTATACGGGCCTGTATCTAACGATAGCAGTTCAAATGTTCGCTGAACACGACTCAAATACTGTTCACCCATGATGCACCTGTCCAACTGAACTGTCTAGCGAAAAGCCATTTTGTTATGCTAGCTAGCTATGTGGCTAAAGCCACTGGTAATGTGGCTCTGTGATATTACAACGAACGCTATGTTGATTTTACTTTTGTCGTGTCATATAACGTTAGCAGGGATCTATTATCGAACTCCTTAATAACCTGTCAGTAGTCTAGAGTGGACGAGAATAATGACGCTCAGACTGTTCTAGAGAAGGATAAATAGTGGCTAAAGTCAGCTACCGTTATAAGTAACATATCGTTAGCTAGCTGTCTGTTTACTGGGCTAGCCATGTTATTTGGTTAGTTAGTTAGCGGTGGCTTGTAAATGTGTTTTTAACTAGCGAATTTGTTCATTAAGTTACATTCAACCGAAGACAGCGGGTTCAACAAAGTGACGCTGTTGCTGACAGTATCAAACGACTGATCAGTCTAGCAAAATACTTTTGCCAGATAACCCAAAGCAACCGCGGTGTTGGATAGCGCTAATTTAGTTACCAAGCTAATTTCATAATGGATGATACACGACAGGCCAAGAGAGCCAACTTCTCTGCTTTAACAGAGCACAACACTAATGGTGTGGCGAGGACCTCTGCTGTGGCCTCCAGCAAAACTGGCGCTTCAAAGAAATTAGTAATCAAAAATTTCAAAGGTAACGTTAGCTACCAATTTTCTCCTATTGTACATCATCCAACGTTGATTGCCTAGCATGTTTTATCATGATGATTGACAGATGATTTAACGTTAGCTATATCATTTCGCTAACTAACGTTATAACACAAAGTGGTTTGTCTCTGGGTCATTTCCCTTTTTTGATATTCGCTGTATACAATTAGCATCCTCACCTAGCTCCGATTAGTATGTTGCTGAGATGGTTTCAGCAATATATCAGATTTTACATGGGCTTATTTTCGTTACACATATGCCTATATCCTCTCATTATTTAATTTATTCATGTTGCTTGGTGCATGGATCTAATGTAATGGGCTGTGAAGGAGAGTATGACTGGTTTTTGGAGGTTCTCCTTTCTTTCAGGAATGTAATAAGCCTCTCCCAATGGCACAACATGAGTCTAGTCTATCTCATGTCTTAATGCAAGACAGTATATATTGCTAAAATCGGTTTAATACAGGTTACCTAGTTCCAGAAGTAGGAGACTTTTGTTGTGGGCCTATTTTAAAGGTTGTGCACATAGAAATGGCTCAGAACCATCACTTCACTCCTCGTTTTGACAAAACCGAGGCCACTGGAAATTCTTACTGGACCCTAATCCTTCAGAATTGACCATGTCCAACTTTCTCTTGTTTGATTTCAAATCTGTTAAACGTGTTCAATCCCATCAAATGCTAATATTGTTTCATTACAGCACTGAGTTCCTATTCAGGTTGTTCAGCAGTTCTCAATGTGCAGGACCTATGAATGAATGTTTTTGTTGGCCTTGTGTAACAGACAGGCCAAAACTAGCTGAGACTTATACTGAGGACACATGGCTGACGCTACGAGATGCAGTGGGTGCCATCCAGAACAGTACCTCCATCAAGTACAATCTGGAAGAGCTTTATCAGGTTTGCTCCACCCCCCCTTAAAAAAAACCAAAAGAAAACCTGTATATTGTAATTGAAGTCCATGATATCAATTCTGTTTTAGATGTCTGCCTTTAAATGTTAAATGTAGTATTTACCATTTCTATTTGTGTCTGTGTTTTACTTGTGTATCTTTTGTTAGTTCCCGGGTGGGGCTTTTTTATCTGTGAACAAACCTTGTACAGCAGTGTGCCCTTAGCATATCCTTGTTGTGTATTTTGCTTTCTCTTGTGATTCACTGTTTATCCTAGGGACTAATACGTTTGGCAGTGTTGGCTTGGAGGGCCCTTACAAGTGCTCAGTCTGCTCTTATCATTTTGCTTAGAAGTTTTTAACAATCTGTATCTCTTGTGTTGTGTCTCCCTTCCATGCCTCTGGCCCTCTCTCTTTCTGAAACACTCAAAGGCGGTGGAGAACCTGTGTTCGTATAAAGTCTCCCCCATGCTGTACAAGCAGCTGCGGCAGGTCTGTGAAGACCATGTGCAGGCCCAGATCCTCCAGTTCAAAGAATATCCATTTTTGTGGGTGACTGTGTCAGGCAAGTTATGCGTAGATTCTGTTTAAATGTTTACTTTGTGGACAGATGGGAGTCCATGCTCTACATATTTACATGTTGTTTAACATTTTGAAACATGACGCCTTGTGAGAAAGATACTTTCATAACTGTAGGTATCTGACCTCATAACACTTCTGTCTTCACAAGCACTTTAGCTGTAGTTAAGGAAAGTCTAGTTTCTTCTGGTTGCAAAATCAGATATTGATGAGCTGATGTTGTAGTCTTTTCTCACAATATAAAAAAGGGAGCAAATTTGCCTCTAAAGCTTAGAATTTGTCGCACGCATAGTTTGACACTTACACAGCATACACATGTCCCCTAAAACGGCAACTTAAAATAGAGGGGGAAAAAAGGACTTAGAAGGAACATTTATTTAACAAGATCAATGGCCAGGACGACAAATGGAATAATATAAAGATGACATTCTGTATAATACAGTGGTGACTGAACGTCAAAACTGTATGAAACTATTTTAAGCAATTCAGTTATTTTATTCATAGTCAGTTATTTAGTTTTTGTTTTCAGACTTTTTTTCAAGGCTGTCTGGAGTGGTATGCCATTTATTGCATCTATCAAAAATGTACTCTTTGTACCCAATAAGAACTTCAGTTTCAGCCTACATGACAATAAAAGCAATTTATCAAGTATCAGCTAGATTGACTAACAATTATCATGTTGTGAGTCCCTTACAAGCCCCATTTTGAAAATAGTGTTTTAAAACTAATTTATGCAACTGCCTCCTTAATAATAACCTTACTAATACTACCTTACTAGCACAAATTAACAGCGTGTGTAGAATGTGCAAATGCTGACCATGCAGCTAATTAGTGCCATATAAAGACCAGTCATTCACATGCATGCTTTTAAACAATTAATGGTTAATTAGTGTAGCTTAACGTAAAGTGTGACCAAGTGTTTAGATGGGCTGCCTGGCCACAGTAATGCAGTCAAGTATGATCATTCTATGCCTTGTTAAAATTGAGATATGTGAATGGAAGACTTTTCCTTAACATGGAGCTCACAGAGTCCTTGGACAGCCTGTCCTTCCTGAAGCGGATGAATCGCTGCTGGCAGGACCACTGCAGGCAAACTGTAAGTTTTGATGTTTGTCATGTATGATTTGTTCTGCTTTGTGGTAATGACACTGGGCTTTAAAGCATCATTAAAGTTTGGTAGAGGCTTGGGTTGTGTAGTTACCTTGCCATGATGTAACTCCAAATATTGGCGAGATATCTTCAATAGTTGCTCAGGAGATTAGAACTTGATAATCCAAAATCGTGTTGATTTCTCCCCATACACATACATTGCACAGAGAAACAGGTCTCAAAGTCACACTTCTAGCACACAAACGAACGAGAACAAAGTGGATTCTGCCAATATATAAAATGACAAAACCTGTTACAGCTTTTTTGGAAATAAAAATGTCAACTTTGTGTTGATTTTAACATTTGAATTAGGAAGAAGAACGCCCCTTCGCTTGCATGAGTTGAGAGATGGTTTACCTTTATCAATCATTGTAAACACACACAAAAAAGCTGTCGCAGGTTTAGTTATTTTATACTTCTGCTTTGTTCTCGTTTGTTTGTGTGCTAAAAGTGTAATGTTGAGACCTGTTCCATGACACAGAGAAACAGGTCTCAAAGTCACACTTTATATGGGGAGAGAATTCAACACGATTTTGGACTATCAACTTATAATTTCCGGAACAACTATTGAAGATATCTCGCTAATATTTGGAGTTCCATCATGGCAAGGTAACTACATAACTCAAACCTTTACCAAACTTTAATGATGCTTTAAGAGTGTGTACATATCATGTTTAGACAGTTTTTGTTTTTCTCCTGTATAGATCATGATCCGGAGTATCTTTCTTTTCCTGGATCGTACCTATGTGCTTCAGAACTCCCTACTCCCCTCCATCTGGTAAAATCCCAGTTCATTCCATCTAATCTGTTTGGTTAGATGATCTTGTCATCCAGTTTATCTGTTCAACTGCATTTAGGAGGCTAAAGTTTAGGGCTGCGTTGAAAAAATTGATTTTCCAATTCTTATCGATGTTCATTTGAATGATCCAATATCGATTTCATACAATCCAGAGATCTATCTTTTAATATATGCCCTTTCCCATGGATGCATGAAGCTTTAATCCCTGTGAATCTTGACTAAATAAATATGGATGAATATTGGAGCGTTTCAAGTTACAGTAACTGTCATATACAGTAAACATTTATCATACGATGTTACAAAGAGAGTTACGGTAATACAGAGACACGTGTAGAGTAGACCGGGATACAGACTGAGAGAGAGTTAACATGTTGTGACAAGTTACTAAATGTTCAAATAAAAGCCATTGGACCTCATTCTCGAACGCAGTTAAGAAAAAGTTAAGAAGAAATGTCTTCTTTCAAGTTAAGAATCAGTGGCATTCCTCATTGGAGGATCGCAGCTGAGAACAGTTTGGAGGGTTAAGAACACATTTCCACGTGTTCATGAATCCGGCGGATATTAAGAAGATATTTAAGAAGACACTTAGGAAAATGTTCCAGAATGAGGTCCATTGTTCAGATAAAAGCCTCCGTCATCATATTACAGTAACCATCTGCTGAGGGTGCAGCTAACATAGGAAAGGACTATCCACTAGGGATGGGCGGATCGAAACTGTGGTATTGATACTGCGATACTCATACTACTCATTTGGTATCCATGCCCTTTGAAAAGTATTGATTTCAACGTTATTTAGAATCCAAAATGCGGTTGCATTACTCAAGCGTCATAGTTTCACTACGAGGTGGGAAACTCACAGTTCCCAGGTGTGTTGAAGGCAGCCGTACAATCTCCAAGAAGTGAAAAAGCGGCCATGAAGGGGCTTTAGTTTCATGGACTTTACAGTTTACAATGTCCAGAGGTTTTACAAGACTGTTTTTCAACATGTTACAAAAAGCCTTTTGTTGGTTTACATTTACTTATAATTTTATATATGGTTGTTTGTATTCTTTTGGTCGTTTCTCTTCTGATACACTGCTGTAGGGTGTTGGTCATGTTAAATAAAAAGTACATTACGTAATTTAATTGCTTTGGGGTCAATTCATTAAACATTCATATTTTTAATAATGCACCAGGTTACAGGGCTTCTTGTACAATTTACAGCATTAGTTCTCTGAGAATCTCTTTCATGTCCAAGCAAAACTGGTATTGTAACTGAAATATCCCTAACCGAATGGATATTGAATCAAATCGAATTGGGACCTCGTGATTTGGAATTGAATCGATTCTGGAAATCAGTGGCGATACCCAGCCTTACTAAAGTTATCTGTGTGTTGCAGGGACACAGGGTTGGAACTGTTTCGTACCCACATTGTGAGTGACAGCGCAGTTCAGAAACGTACAGTGGATGGCATTTTGGAGCAGATCGAACTTGAGCGCAATGGAGAGACGATCGACCGCAGTCTGCTCAGGAGCCTACTGGGCATGCTGTCAGACCTGCAGGTAACTTGATTGTGTGTCTACCAGAACTACTCATTAGATGGGCTGAATGTATGTCATTGTTTTTACTTCCTGTGTTTCTTACTCTTGTCTAGGTTTATAAAGATTCATTTGAGGAGAGATTTTTGACTGAGACCAATCGTCTGTACGCTGCAGAGGGACAGAGGCTGATGCAGAACAGAGATGTGAGTGAGACCTGTCATTATGGGTCTAGTTTATTATCTTATATTGTTACGGTTATTCATCAGTACCTCAATTATACACATGCCAAGGATAGGTAGCTTGGTTGTGTGTGTATATGTGTGTTTTATATGTGTGTATGTGTTCAGGTGCCTGAGTACCTGCATCACGTGGCTCGTCGGTTGGAGGAAGAGAATGATCGTGTCATGAGCTACCTCGACCAGAGCACTCAGTAAAACTATTCTTGTCCCTTTTATTTGTATTCTCTCCCATCTTTCAAAATGCTTTTGAGAATTATCTTTACAGCAAAATAGTCTGTGTTAATTTAAAGTGTAAAAATCAACACTATGCCAGTGTGTATATAAGTCCACACTATCAGAGTTAATTTAACACTTTTAGATAGTTTTGAACACTCGCCCCAGAGCCATATCAGCTCTGTGGGTGAACAAACAACTCTCTAATCACCACTTGTCAGTGATGTTGCAGGCATATTCTTTAAAAGGTGTCAGAGAGAGGATACAAGGTCAAAGGACAGACATTGAATATTTATGAATTTATACCAGCTTTTGGATGGTCAGTTTGACTACTTTCTCATGTTCCCTTAATTATTTAACAGGAAACCACTTATTACCTGTGTTGAGAAACAGCTTTTAGGAGAACACATGACGGCAATACTACAAAAGGGTAAGGCCGCTGAAAATAATTTCATAAGTCCTTAACATTAGTGTACTGTAGGTGTGTATGTAGGCATGTGCATAAGGGAGAGCGATAGATGCACACTGCATGAAGACTACACCCTGAGTGTTTGTATGAGAACATGTTTTGTGTTTGCATTGTTCATACGTTAGAAGACTAGGAAGTGGCAAGGATCTGACAACTAGGGATGGGACAATAACCAGTATTACTATATATCGTGTTAAAAAAACAATAACGGTTATGACACCTTCACAAATATGTATTACCATGACCACCCCAATAACCACGGCTCTCATCTGCCTTCATTGATGTATTATTTTCCCCAAAAGGGGGAGCCCTCTAATAAATAGTTATATTAATGTTGCTGACTGAGTTAAAGTGAATACAGGCCAGTAGTGCTTTATTTGACCTCATTTAACTTTTTTACTTTTAGATGCTGTTATTTAGCTCTGAAGGATATTGTTTGCAGACAGAATTGCTTTTAGATTCCCTCTTGCCCTGTTTTGTTTACTTTAAATCTTAAATTACCTAACATCTGAATTGATTGAGCCCATTTATCTGTTTTGAGACCACGACTAAGACTGAGCAGACGTTTGTTTGGTGTCCGACTCTTGTGATGAGATATACAAGAGCAGAGTCCATGACTATAGCAAAACAAATATTATCTTCCTTTGTTTTACAGTAGTAAAATGTCCAATCCATACATTAATTTTAGGATTTGTAGATTTGATTCAGTCATGAAAATTTTAATTGTGCGGTATGGTGAATTTATTAGTTTTTTATGTTTTTATTTAATTGGGTTATGTATACACACACACACACTCTCTCTTTCTCTAATGTGTAATATTTTTGTCAGGTCTGGGCATCCTACTGGATGAGAATCGTGTGACTGAACTCACCCTCCTTTACCAGCTCTTCAGTAAGGTGAAGGGAGGACTCCCCACACTGCTGCAGTTCTGGAGGGATTACATCAAGGTATACGCATGCCTCAACAAACACACACTCATACACCATACAGCATTGTCCTCATGTATACAGGTACATACAGAGCCATGACATTTGCTTGCCATATCCTTTTATATCTCAGATATGCACATGTACACTGTCATGAAAATTCTTTCTGGTCTTAGTCCTTCGGAGGAGAGATTGTAAGCACACCAGAGAAAGACAAGGACATGGTGCAAGACCTGCTGGACTTTAAGGACAAGATGGACAATGTGGCACAGGGCTGCTTTGCACGCAGTGAGAGTTTCATCAATGCTATGAAGGAGGCCTTTGAGAACTTTATCAACAAGAGGCCCAACAAACCTGCTGAGCTCATCGGTAGGTCAGACGAAAGAAATGTCACGTCATGGCAGTTGTGGCTCAGATAAGAGTTTTTTCCCAGTACTACTCCATATCAACACTTACAGTGCATTCAGAAAGTATTCAGACCCCTTCACTTTTTCCACATTTTGTTACGTTGCAGCCTTATTCTAAAATTAATTAAATTATCTTTTTTTTTTCCTCATCAATTTACACACAATACCCCATAATGCCAAAGCGAAAACAGGTTTTTAGAATTTTTTGCAAACCCAAGACTTGAAGCTGTAATTGCTGCCAAACTTGCCATGACAAAGTACTGAGTAAAGGGTCTGAATACTTACAGTTGTGGTCAAAAGTGTACATAAAGAAAGAACATGTATATCATAGCAGTGTTTATTTTCCAATCATTTCTACAGCTTATTTTTCTGTGATGGAATGATTGGAACACATATGTCTTTGTCACAAAAAACATTCATGCATTTTGGTTATTTTATATAAAGTTATTATAGGTTGTCTGAAAATATTGGCCAATTATCATAGCTTTTATTAGTCTCGGCGTGTGATAACCGCTTTCTTGGTTATTGTTCCCTATCCAGCTAAATATGTGGACTCTAAGCTAAGGGCAGGAAACAAGGAGGCTACAGAGGAAGAGCTGGAGAGAATTCTGGACAAGATCATGATAATCTTCCGTTTCATACATGGTCAGTCGTGTGTGTGTACAAAATTGTTCAGTTAATGTGTATGAGCATGTTTGTTTTCTTATTACATTAGTGTTGCTAACCACTATGTAGCTTGTTACATTTTGATTAAACATTTGTATTTTTCTTGCCTCTCCTAGGAAAGGATGTGTTTGAGGCGTTTTATAAGAAGGACCTGGCCAAGCGCCTGTTGGTTGGCAAGAGTGCTTCTGTTGACGCTGAGAAGTCCATGCTCTCCAAGCTCAAGCACGGTGAATCTCTACTTCAATGTCTGTCATAACTCAAACCATTCATCAAAAGCTGCAGTATTTGCTATACTTCTCACATATGTGATGATATTGTGTCTGACTTATGGATATATATATTACGTTTTTGAGTGGTTGTTAGTAGGGATGGGCGGGAGTACTCGTTCAGGACCTTAGTATTCGAACATTTTGCAATTTGCATTTGGGGGAGAAAAATTCTATCAAATTGTATAATTTGTTTGGACTGATTAAAGTTTAATGACATGTTTATAATACAAAGAAAATATGTTTTCTATGTACAATTGTAATATTTTGTGGAAACTGGTGATCAACAATGCAACGTCAAATCATAAGCGTACCAGTTCGATGATTAGTCATTTGCGAATCAAGCATACAGAGAGAACACAAGAAGACGACAAGACAATGTTGCATCACTTGATTTACCATCACTGACCGGCGCCGCTGTTAGCTCTGTTGTTAGCTGTTAGTCGCTGGAGCGGAGCAGATTAATCAGCTAATCGCTAAAATGGTAACCGAAGACGTTCTTCCTCTAAGCTTCATGGAAGGAAGGGGTTTTCGAAAGTGTACGTAAACTATGTTAGTTGCTTTTGATGATGATTAAATAATGACACAAACATTTGCCAGGTTGACTGTAAAATGTGAATTTTGGCTGCGTATTTGCTGTGAGGCTGACATGAGTCGTTTAGCTTATTCTATCTTAGTAGTAGTGTCTAGTTTAATGTGATACCCGATAGCAGCATGGAGTAAGCGGGTCATTTCTTTAGCTGCATTGTGATGCTACTGTGCATTTCCTTTTGGACAAAATACACTTGGGAGTGTTGTTTTGGTAGCTATAAGTCACAACCTTTTATAAACGTTTTGTCGTCAATTTCTTGTGCCGTTACCGAGTACTCGTTACTAATTTCATGAGAGTACTCGAACAGGGAAATATGGTAAAATGCACATCCCTAGTTGTTTCAAACTGTTTTTGGAGTCATATAGCTCAAGGTTGTCTTTGGCCTGTCATAAACTCATGATGGTCATGAGATTTCTCCAAGAGTTCATCAGGGTTTGTGAAATAAAGAGGCAAAGTCACATGACAACTGCATGTTCCAATAATAGGAAAACTGACAGTCTGATTGCATGCTTTGAATTTCAAATGAAAGTCTTTCCTTGACGCTCCCTCTCAAAACACAGTATAGAGAAGATCTTAGTGTCTGCCCCAAAATAGTATAGCAGTTGAAGCTCTAAGCCTAAACGATTAATGAAAACCGAGCTAGACTGTTATGGGTGCATGTGGGGGGGTGAGAACAAGTGATATAAGTGTGTCTGGTTTTGACTTCCTCCAGAATGCGGAGCAGCATTTACCAGTAAGCTAGAGGGGATGTTCAAGGACATGGAACTGTCCAAAGACATCATGATCCATTTCAAACAGGTACATCCCGTTTCTACACACATATACATGTTGATGTCATTTCCATTGTACTGTCATCTTAATGCATTTTTCATGCGTAATTGTTATATTATGTTATATTATTCTGAGTTACTGAACTGAGCTGCTATGGCTGTGAGTTTGAGATAACTGTATTTCTCGCCAGTACACACACAACCAGAGTGAGCCCAGCAACATAGAGCTGACTGTCAACATCCTCACTATGGGCTACTGGCCTTCATACACACCCATGGAGGTCCACTTGCCCCCAGAGGTAAGTGCTTGTGTTTGTGTGCACTTTTAACATTTCATTTTGTAGGTTAAGTAGAACTTGAGCAACGAGCTATTCATTTAAACAACATTTCATTTCTGCTAATATTTTAGTACATTTAGCCTACTAACTTATTATTTGTGGACAACAATGTGGCGTAGCGAGTAAGGAAACCATCCTCCAAACAAAGGACCCGGGTCACGCTTCTGTGTTGGCTGTCTTATCTAAGTGATGGCCATGTCTAAACTGAGTAGGGTCATCAACTGATCCATAACAGAGCATTCACAATCTTAGTACAAATGTCCTCTCTTCGTCTCTTTGTAGATGGTAAAGCTCCAGGAGGTGTTTAAGCTCTTCTACCTGGGGAAGCACAGTGGGAGGAAGCTGCAGTGGCAGCCCACACTGGGCCACGCTGTACTCAAGACAGAGTTCAAAGAGGTGAGGGCATACATTATAACCGGCCATAGGGAGGAGAGGCAAGTTGGCATGTTCATATTTCTTGTACATCACAATGTATGCCTAGAGAAAGCAGCTGAATCGCACTTACGTTGACCACTTTATCCTGCAGGGCAAGAAGGAGCTGCAGGTCTCTCTTTTCCAGACGCTGGTGCTGCTAATGTTCAATGAGGGAGAGGAATTCAGTGTGGAGGAGATTCGCACCGCCACTGGCATAGGTTCTACACTTTTATGTCTTTCTCTTTGAATGTGTAATACTGTTTTATCATGGGAGGATTTTGTAGAAAGTTGTATCGCAGTTGACTGTACATCACATTATCTTTTCCCCCTTGCCCTGTACAGAGGAGGGGGAGCTCAGGCGTACGCTGCAGTCTCTGGCCTGCGGGAAAGCACGTGTCCTCAATAAGAACCCTCGGGGGAAAGAGGTGGAAGATGGAGACCGTTTCAATTTCAACCATGACTTTAAACACAAACTGTTCCGCATCAAGATCAACCAGATCCAGATGAAGGAAACGGTAGGAATGCTGGCACATTTCCCCCTTCTTCACTCCCTTTCTTCAACCTGGGCTTCAATGCTGCTACTGCTGTCACATCCAGGGGAGGATAGAGAGGTTGATCTTCTCCGCCCCCCAAAAAACGTTTCGGTTGATTAGGCTTGACCACAGTAGACCTAATAGCCATAAATGTTTGGGTGTTACACTTTTTACTCTGCAATTTACTGAGCCCTGTTCTGCTTTTGTACCAAGCTCTGCCCTCCTCACCTTCTTCAGTCACCAACCTCCACTGCTATTAGATAGTATCTGAACAGATTCTTATAATCTTGTCATTTTGGTGTGTGTGTTTGTTTGTTTGTTTGTTTGTTGGTCACCCCCCACCAGGTAGAGGAGCAGGTGAGTACCACAGAGCGTGTGTTCCAAGACCGTCAGTATCAGATTGATGCAGCTGTGGTGCGCATCATGAAGATGAGGAAGACCCTCAGCCACAACCTGCTGGTATCAGAGCTCTACAACCAGCTGAAGTTCCCTGTCAAGGTGACGTATCTTAGGCCTCTGAGTACTTCTGTCGTTCCTCCAGTTCTAACCTGTTCTTCTCCTCTTTAGTTACACAAAGCCCATCAGCATCTCACTTGTTCTTCTCTCCGCAGCCGGGTGATCTAAAGAAGCGGATTGAGTCACTCATAGACAGAGACTACATGGAACGTGACAAGGAGACTCCTAACCAGTACCACTATGTTGCCTGAGAGGGCACCACTATCTTGTCATGCTTTCCTCATGGCGAGCTTAGAGCTGGCCCCCGAAACAGCATACAGCCTTTCAGCCACCAAACTCTCTTCTGGTGCCCATCTTTCCCTCCATCCAGGATTCTGGACCCAGTGTCCAGATCAGACAGAGCTCCAGAGAGGCGAGAGACTTGGCTGCACTGTTCCCACTCAGCATTATCTTCAGTGGGACTCTTGAGTACTACTGGCCTGGGTTGTTGATGGTCGGCTGATGTGACTTGCAAATCTGCTAATGCAAAACTCAACTGAAAATAACTAGCACTTTCCCATGTTTCTTTTTGTTTGTTTGTTTGTTTGTTTGTTTGCTTTTTTACCTTGGGATTGATTTTTTTGTCTCATCACTTTGGTCTAAAATCATTTATTTTCTGCTGTAGTTGGTTTATCTTGAGTTTTAAGACATTTTTGATTTTGTAGTTCTCCTTATGGCCACTTGTATTGATGATTTTATAATCCTGGCTGGTAGTTACTGCCTGATTTTGGCAAAGAAACGAGTTGTTGAGGGCAAGGGCAGATGGACAAGGACAACAAGAGAGGGACGAAGTGGGGCAGAGGGGTTGGGGCAGAAGTGTCGGAGGGAGGGTTAATTGTTTGGGATGCAACAGCTAAAAAACACGCGGACAAGCCACTTGGGTATTCCTGTAGCTATCTCATCTATTTTGACCAAAATGTCCAGTGTCATGTGCTGAATTTTTGTAGCTCAGATTGTATTCTTTGTAAGAGTGAGAAAAGTGAACCTGAATAAATGGATATTTAACGAGTCAATGAATGATTGGCAGATGATCAGTGAGTCAAGCTGTATCAGTTGGTTCTAGGTTTCTATTTTTCCCGGTTTGAAAGAATGCCTGGCCTGGTCCGTGTGTGTGAAGGATTTCTCCCCGCTGTGGCTCGTGTGCGCTGGTTCTTCATGGTGACAATGTGTGACTGTGTGACTCCTTCACAACCTAATTTGATTTCATCCCACGAATCTGAGTAAATATTTACAACATTATCGCTGGTGGAACAAGGGCAGCTCAGACCGTTGTGTAACAAAGGGAGGACGTTTTGTAAAGCTTTGTCAGGGTCCAGCTGTGTTCATACATCACAATCACAAAGCTCTCTTCTCCCAATTTCTATCGCTCAGTCCCAAATGAGAAAGTTGATTGTTTTCTTTTTTTTCCATTTTCTTTTTCTATTTTGTTGTATTTGACGAGGTATAGAAATAGTTGGGATTTCAATGTACCTTGCTATTTTAAAGCAAATATAATCATCACCTGGACTCAACGCAAGACTGGAATTCATGAAGGACCTTACACATACAGCAAATGTCTGTACTCTTATCAATTGTCCTCTCCTTGTGTGTTATTTATTTGTTTTGAGTAATCCTTTGCTCGGCGTCACAGCCTTCATTCTGTCGCCATTTTGGATCCCTCTTTGTAAAACTCTGGGGAAAGACAACGAGGTCAGATGTCAAAGCCAAACCATGTAGCCGAGGGGAATGGGGTTCAATTCTTTACAGGTCCTTCCCTTGCATGAGACTGACACAAAGTGATTCCTGGAGGACATATTGCATTGAGAATTGTTTTTTTTCTTCTCCCCCGTTCATTCATTGTCACGTTGATGTCAACAAATTGGAGCCGCTGCATGGTGGTGTTATGGGCTGCTGTAGTGAGTATGTGAGAAAACGTCTGAGCCTAGTACAGATTTGTGTTCAAAGTGCATCTCCTAGCCGTTTTACACTCGAGGTGGCTTCATAGCAGCTCCTGCAAACTGGATTCGGGGTTAAGACGACAACGGATCTCAAATTAGTGAAGAACGGTACATCTCCGGATACTTTATAACTATCGCAGCATGGAATTTTCAACTTTTCATAATGATTGGGGAACTATTGGGTCTAGCAAAACATGTTAATAAAAAGATTTTATTTCACTGTAGTATTGTATGCGTTGTATTTTTTTACGCCTCGTTTTCTCTTTAGTCACATTTGGAAAATCGGTGCGCCTCCTTTGTCCAAAACCCCTGGTTGAGCTATGGGAGCAGAATGTAGCAGGGCCTCGATAACGTCTTGGGTAGCAGCGTGAAGGCCCTGCCTGGCTTCTGGGGGTTCTGCACCCCCGTGTGAACTGAGGCGGGCTGCACGTGGACTCACATCTGCTGCTCCAGATAATACACCTCACATATACTTGATCCAGATAATACACCTCACATATACTTGATCCAGATAATACACCTCACATATACTTGATCCAGATAGTACACCTCACATATACTTGATCCAGATAATACACCTCACATATACTTGATCCAGATAATACACCTCACATATACTTGATCCAGATAATACACCTCACATATACTTGATCCTTGCGGTATATGGCTTTTTAAGATATGAGTGTGTGTATATACATTTACATTATATCATGGTTGTACACCGGCTGCCTCCCCGGTTAATTATCAATGATTACACATCTGTGCATATTTGTGGCATCACAGAAACCATTGCAGTTATAGATCAGAGGAAATGTTTCTGTACAGTTATAAAAGAGCTCAGGGAGAGAGAGAGAGAGGGGGGAGGGGGTGTCACGTGACTGGGCAGATCTGAACGCTACTGGTTCACATGACGAGACGTTCCTCATCCTGAGCAACGAGCTCGAGCCCCGGCAGCGTCACCGGTCGTGTCTGCCACACAGAGGTCACGAGTACTCGGAGGATGAAGTGAGACGGAGACGGAGACGGAGACACAAACAGGAAGCCTGGTGAGTGGACGCCCCGTCGGACGG
>OMOT01080040.1:0-21049 GCA_900312575.1 Acanthochaenus luetkenii
CATAGCCACATAGTCACAGAGTGTGTGAGTGGCTATGTGTGCGCTATGGAAGAGCAGAGAGGACACAGTAGTGACGCTTTGGCTAAACAGGCTACTGCTAACATGGTAATGGTAGTAAACTAGCAGTGTTAGCATATATCTTACCCGGGCTGTAGTGTTAGCTCCTCTCAGACAGGCCCGCAGCATGGTCTTCACTTGTTCGACCACATTTTGAATGAAAAATACCTTTGATATCGATACTTTTAAAGGGAATCGATAACAAATGAGTAGTATGTGAAGATCAATATATCAATACTGCAGTATCGATCCGCCCATCACTAGTCAGTAGAGCAGAAGAAGCCAGCCAGCCCAGTGAAATGTACCATGCTTTACACTTTCTTTATATTATTGGTGGACTCTGTTCTTTGTACAACTGTCACGGAGGAAATAAATGTCCTGCCTCAAGAGAGAAACGTGTTTTGACTCCTGATATCCAGAAAAGCACCGGATAATAGATGCAGGTAGATGTTACCAGTTACGAGCCAAACCGTATATGTGTCACAGTTATTGAAGTTTGGACCCAAGTGCAGACACAGGAGGAGGAGGCAGGAGGTTCCAGGTATAATGGGCGGGTTTATTCCAGGCAGGGAGACAGGTACAGGGAATCAGGCAAAGGAAACATGCAGACTAGAACTAGACGTAGGCATTGACAAAACAACAACCCAACAAAGACAGACAGGGGAACAGAGACTATATGCACACTAGGGTTAATGACAATAGGACACAGCTGGGGAACCAAGGGGCACGTGGGAAACACACAGGGGCCCTCTGCTGGCCTAAACGGGCAACAGCAGAGGGCAGACAGACAGGGAAGTCCAGGCGGAGTCGTAACAATATGTTAATGCCAGACAGTGTCCCGTTCGGAGCCAGATCTAAACGAGATAACGAAATGCAACAAAATAATAACCTGACCGACCGTCTCTCAGCGCCGCGTCTATTTGTGCCGCATCGGCTCACGTCTCTGAAGCGTGGAATTCAATTGTGAACGTATATAAAGGGCTGTATTCATTTATAATTAACACCAAATTAATATATAGACATTTTGTTTCGCCACAAGCAAGAAGTCACCTGCCAAAGTGTTGGGGGACTTCCAAAACATACAGGCTAAATGAAAAATCTACCCACATGTGGCACATGGTGGGTGTTAATTTCAGACACTGTGTTGACTGAATGAAAGATTCGTCAACAAGCATTTTTTCCATGCATTTCATTGACTAAATTAACACTGAAGTGCACAGTAAGTAAAATTGTCTTACCTTTGACAGTGTTACATCCACGATACAAAGCTGAAATGCGGTGGCAGAGTCAATCGAAAAATAATTTACAAAACGGAACTAATAATATTTTTTGGACGGAAATCCATAGGTATAACGAACTCTTGCACCCCTGCAGTATGTAACTCCCAATACACACACACAGACAGACAGACAGGGAGATACAGAGAGGGGAGTGTGAAACACAAGAGACACTGGGGAATTAGCTGGATACAGTGACAACCGTGACAGTACGGGTTTCTGTGTTCATGGAGGGCCACCAGAAGTACCGCTTCAGGAGAAAGTATACGGCCAGGGTGACAGGCAAACCGGGGAGTGTGCCCCCACTGGAGAACCTGAGAGTGGACAGAGTTAAGCCATTTCTCCAACTGGATGTATTCCAGGTTCTGGTGATCCATCCAGACGATGAAAGGGCTCAAACCAGTGCCTCCACTCCTCCAACGCGAGCTTGACGGCCTGCAAACTCCCGGTTCCCGACATCATAATTGCGTTTGGCAGGGAATAGGCGGCTTGAAAAAAAACATGCAAGGATGTAGCTTCTGGTCAGAGGCAGAGCACTGGGATAAGACCTCCCCCACCCCAGAGTCCGAGGCGTCCACCTTCACCGAGAAGGACGAGAAGATCAAGATGTCATCCAGATTGACAAAGACTGACCGATTGAGTAGGTCACGGAGGGCATCGTTGACCAGGGCCTGGAAAATGGCAGGGCCGTTGGTTAGCCCAAACGGCATCACCAGATACTTGAAGTGGCCTCTCTGATCCTCACCAAGTGGTGGGTGTTTCAGAGGGCCAACTTGGAAAAGACGGTGGCTCCCTGAAGAGGCTCGAAGGCAGAATTGATCAACGGGAGGGGGTACTTGTTCTTCACAGTGATATTGTTTAACCCCCGATAGTCAATACAGGGGTGCAGGGAACAGTTCTTTTTTGCCACAGAAAATAACGAAAAATGGTCCAGTGGCTAAGGAGTCATTAAGGTACTTCTCCATGCTCTCTCTCTCTCTCTGGACAGGAGAGGTTGAACAACCGTCAGGATTGTAAGGGAGCTCCTGGAAGCAGGTCAATAGCGCAGTCGTACGGACGGTGCGGAGGCAGTGAAATGCATGCTGCTTACTGAACACCTCTCCCAGGTCATGATAAGCAGAGGGGACAGAAGACAAGTCCGGAGGTTCAGAGACACCTGGGGGAACAGTGACCTCGGGAGGGGAATGAGCGGATTGCAGGCAGGCAGAATGACAGTAAGAACTCCAGCTCACAATCTTGTTGGAGGATGAGTCAATGTGGGCATTGTGGAGCTGAAGCCAAGGTTGACCCAGAACCACCGGAACCTGGGGGGAGGAGATAATATGAAACAGAATGTCCTCATGGTGGTTGCCGGAGAGGACCAGATGCAGGAGCTTCGTGCGGTGAGTGACCTGGGCGAGGGGTCTACCATTCAGGGAACTAACATTCAGGGAAGTGGCGAGCGGCTCAACCGTTATGCCCGCCTCGGAAACAAAACCTGCATCCACGAAAATTTCTTCTGCTCCAGAATCCACCAGCGCGAGCAATGGTAGGGACTGTTGGCACCACACCAGCATTGCCTCAAACTGCATACTGGTCCTGAGGATGAGGGAGGAATTAATCTGGCTCACCAGAACTCCCACTGCAACTTGGAGTCTGATCTAGGTAAGTATGGCTGCTCGGGGTTAGCTTTAGGCAGGTGTGGTGAGTGCAGCTGTGTGGATCACCTGGTAGTAGGGCAGCTAGCTCTCTCTCTATGGCGCTCACAAAGGCAATTGTCTAGCCTAATGGCGAGCAAGATTAGGGAATCAAGACTCCCAGACTCATCCCTAACTGCTAACTCATCCTTTATAGTATTGTGTAACCCATTAAAAAATGCCCCCTGGAGTACCTCGTCATTCCACCCTGACTCTGTAGCAACAATTCTGAACTGAACTGCAAATGCTGCCACACTGCTGGAACCCTGCCGGAGTGACATCAGGCGCTTAGTCGCCTCCCTACCTCTGACTGAGTGATCAAATACCTTTCTCATTTCATTAGTGATTCATTAGTTAGAGAAACTAACAAGGGATGATTTAACTGGTGAATTGCTATCCCATATAGCGGATGCCCAGGCTAAGGCATTTACCCCTAAGGAGACCCATAACATATGCAATCTTAGCCTGGTCAGTAACATAGGTCAAGGGCTGCTAGTTAAACACTAGTGAACATTGAATGAGGAAGGCCTACAGGTACCTAAATCACCTGCATAGCACTCTGGCACTGGAATATGAGGTTCCTTGGGCAGGAGAGTAGGCATTACTGGAGGAGGTGGGGAAGCGGGGGTGCTCGGAGAGACTGAGCGCGCCTATCCTTCAAGTTGGCCTACACTGGCCGAGAGGCCTCGGAGGGTCTCCACGATGTTCTGGAGAAGCTGCTCGTGATGTCCTACGAGAGCACCCTGGCTGGCAAGAGCCTGGTGGAGATTGTCCGTGTCCGCTAGGTCCATGCTGGCCAGATTGTTCAGTTAAGGTTGGGGACTGGGGGGACCCAAAGCAGAACACAGAGAGAGAGATTTATTGTAGGGGTTAGGAAGGTGGAGACAGGGAATAATGTCTGGTGTTCTTGCTGGAGAGGACGGAGGGTAATGGACGAGGTGATGTCAGTGGACGCGGAGAACGGGAGCAGGGCATGAGCATAGTAAGCTGGCTAGAACAGACAGGCAAGCAGGCAGGTCGGTAAATGGCAGAGCTGATCCTGTAGCACAAGGAAACAAATATCACACTTGGAGAGGCTGAGAAGCGATAGCTACCACTGAAGTTGAAGCAACGATCTGGCGATGAGTGAATGAAGAGTCGGGGTATATATACACTGGAGGTGATGAGCTTGATGGAAGGCAGGTGTGTAGGTAGATGAGACAGCAGGTGATCAGGGAGCCGGGAACAGGAGGAAGCCACGCCCACGCCAATACACACACACACAGACAGACAGGGAGATACAGATAGGGGAGTGCTTAAATACAGGGGAGAGGGAAACACAAGAGACACTGGGGAATTGGCTGGATATGGTCATAACCGTAGAGAGCAGTGAAACGATGTTCTGCCCTACAAGCAGATGCTGGATGTAATTCGTAAAATGTGGAAATTAAGTACAGGATTAATGTAATTCACTGTATAGAAGTTATATAACCATGTTTATAGCTCCAAAAAAGTAATTTAGTGCTGATTCGCTTTACTGGGCTGACTTATGACATGCAGTCAAATTAGAGGATCTTTTTTTAAAAATTATATAAGGTGGATAATAATGCCTATGTTATATGTGTGTTTGTGTGACAGAATGTGAAATGGAGCGCTCCTTCTTCCTGAGGATGAAGTGTGTCCTGGCTAAACGCAATGCAGGACTGACATGTGGAGGATATAAGGTGGGTACAGCCACTGGATTATAATTGATTTTTTATTATTATCAGCCACATTATCACTTCAGTTAAGGTAATTCAGGGGTCGGGAACTGATTTCCTTTCATTATTTGACACATAAGCAAGTCATTATTGATCATCAGGTGAGCTAATCTATTGACCTAATCTAGCAGTGTTCTAATCATGTAGACTAATATGTAAGCATACAGGCTAAATTGCGCTATTCCAGGTTATCCCATTTGCAGTGATAGCTCCATTAATCTTCAGTCCCTGTTGGATGTAGCTAGCTAGCCAACCCACTCGTTTTCCACTTCACTCCAAATTAAAACCAGTGCTTCGACAAGGCCTATAAATGCCTCCACCGGTTTTCACTCCTCCTCCTCCCTCCCCTTCTCTTTCATGTTGCTGTCTCTCTACATCTGATGTAAATCGCCCATCAGATTTCCAAATTGAGATTGGTTGTAACTCAACATTGGCAAGAAGCTAACGTGTTATGTAAAGAAGAGAATAAATTAGTGCTTCAGAGCGGCAAGGCACATGCCATCCAAACCAACACAGGAAAATAAATAGTGTCGTTATCATGGAGGCACATGGAAGGCTAAAATGTAATGGAAGCAGGGCTGGATTTCTGCTCTCAGCTACTGGGAGCTGCCAAGTACAACCAGTCTTCTACTGTTGGCCACTGAGAGCTGACCAGTACAACCACTATCTTCTACTGTTGACCACTGGGAGCTGCCCAGTACATCCACAATCCTCTAATGTTGACCACTGGGAGCTGCCCAAGATACAACCACAGTCTTCTACTGGTGGCCACTGCAGCAGTTGGGGGTTCAGTGTCTTGCTCAAGAGCACCTCTACAGTAGTTATTGAGGGAGGGGAGAGCCTTACCCATTCATTTTCACCACCCAGATTTTCCCAGCCAGTCTGGGGAAACAGCAACATTCACGTCAAAAGCCACTTCTGTAACCTCTAGGCTACTGCCAAATTAAAAATAAAAACCCAAGTACAAAAACAAAATCAGTATTTATCAGATCAGGTCGTACGCACAACAGTAAGTAATCAACGTTTATACATTCCACACGGTCTAAACCAGCATGCTCATGCACATTCGGTATAATTTGCATACTGAAACTCCCCCGATTAACCATATATGGTTACAACACATCCCTTTAAAAGCCACGTTTTTTCTCTCTCACCGGAACACAGAGAACGAAGAAAAGAAATAGAGGTGGACCTGTTGGTGGTTGTTTGCCTTATGATGATCACTGACTGGAGGTCATAGTTCACCCTCCTTTTTATTTAATACTACATCACTGAACATTAACTGAATGAAATCCCTTTCTGTTGACATAATGAGAGTCGTTGTGTGATGGTGTTTTTATTGCTATGTGGGTTCAGTCTGTTGCACCGGTTATATTTTGACATTCAGCTATGCCGTGAAATTGCAGTGGGTTTCCTCCCACAGTCCAAAGACATGAGTTTGTGTGTAGTATGTATTAGTATATTATGTATTATGTATATGTGGTATGTCTATGGTATGATGGTATGTAAATCGCTTTGGATAAAAGCGTCTGCTAAATGCTGTAATGTAACGTAATGAAATTAATTTCCCGCTGGATCTCAGCTTGTTGTAGAATAGTTTAAGGGAACTGGATGTAGTTCAGACTCAGATACATTATAGCATCCAACACTGCTGCTCATTGAGGGTTGGGAAATGCTCGATCTATCTCCAATCTCACGCTGGAACGTGCCGGTGGCCCAAACCCTCAGGGTGGACAGGACGTGGATGTACGCAGGAATAGCTTTTAGTGCGGTTAGTTTGTCGCTCCAACATAGGAACCAAATCATGTCATAACTCAAGCAAACTATGTTTTGGCGAACGGTATCTACTTACAAGCCGCTCTGTGCTTTCAGCCGATAGACCAACGGTCACTGCAGATGCGCTCGGAGCGCACAATGTGACAAATCTTCAGTAATGAGAGATGAGCCATGTTACATTAATTTAGAAACACCTGTCACAGA
The DNA here is from genome assembly GCA_900312575.1 of Acanthochaenus luetkenii. Taxonomy (NCBI): domain Eukaryota; kingdom Metazoa; phylum Chordata; class Actinopteri; order Beryciformes; family Stephanoberycidae; genus Acanthochaenus; species Acanthochaenus luetkenii. The sequence continues at coordinate 6,730 of OMOT01080040.1, forward strand.
TCTGTCTTTAATAGATGTTCACACCAATTAGTCAGCACTACATGGCTCTGTTTAATTTGCAGAGCAGTGGCATAAAAAAAAACCCAGTATATAGCCGCAAGTGGCGATTAGCGGATTCCAAAGCACCTTGGGGAATTTTGGGTCAACTAAGTGCTGTAGTGTCACATATTGGCCAAGTCTTCTTCCATTTGAGAAACATGCCATACTGAGCATGCAGCCAATTTTTAAAAAGAATTGTAGAAGTTTGTGTGTAATATCTATGAACATTTGGTTATTTTTCTATAAACCACACCCACTTTCATCAATCATGACCACATTTCATGTATCGACTTCTATATTTATGTATTTGTATTTTACAATTATTTTATAATACTTTTGTGAATATATTATATGTGAATTTCTCCACTTATATGATGCATTTATGTATGTGAATTGGTGTGCGATTTCAGTCTGTGACTGCGAAGCACTAATAAACTACTACTACTACTACTACTACTATATGGCCCTAGAACATTTAAATCAAACCATTGAAATCAGTTATGAGATGCTGATTTGCATGATTGCGCGGCATACACATTTCCACCCAATTTACATCAATTAGATGGCTGCCATGATTTTTGGAATATGACTAAATCCTGTAAGGATGAACTATACAAAATTAGAAGTGAATCAGGCATATGGTCACTCAGTTATAGCCATTTAAATGTATGATGTTGCTATAGCGCCACCTATTGAGGCAATGCCTCCATTTGGTGCGATCACTTGGAGTTGCTATTTGCACTATTTCGCCCACAACAATTACAGCTAAATGATATTGAATATCTATTACATCCTATATAACACACACACACACCCGCCAACCTGCACTATGTTGCACATGGAGATTACACATCTCTGGACTATATCATGGGACTCAACTATCCCACACAGGACTCAATTTAGTGATACAGTTGTACATTTGCCCCCTCAGCTCCGACCCTCCGGGAGTAGCGGCCCGGCCCCCAGTGCATCTCTCCCGGACCCTCCATCCGCCTTCCCGGGGCTGGCAGGGAGCGACTGGTGACTGTAGCTCACCTCCTGAGCCTCCAGGGTTGAACACCTGGCCCCAGCCATTTCCCTGCAAGCACAGCTCAGAAAGGGTTACTGGAGATCCCCGAGCTTTGCCCCTCCTTTAGGACTCTTTCCGGTCGCTGCACCACCTCCGCTTCACCCTTGGGGACTTCTTGAACCCCGGCCAGACCCGCTCTGGTCTGGAGTCGGGGGTTACTGCCGTCTGCTGGTCCCTTTACCTCCGGCCGCAGGAGTTCAGTCCCCCATGCCCGGAGCTGCTCCATGTCCTAGACGTGTTGTCTGAGCTGTTCCTCTGCGCGTTGTCGCTCTACCAGCATGGCTTTCTCATGTTGTGCCTGCCGCTGTCGCTTGCGTTCCTCATGCTGCGCCTGCTGCTGTCGCTCGCTGACCGCCAACTGAGCCATCAAAGCCTGTATCTCCGTAGAAATACGGAGTAAGGATTGGTGGGGACGGGCGGTCCTGGGAGAGTTCAGTCATTTAGAGTGCAGAGAGAACAAGATCTTTCATAGAGCTGTGTGAACTACGTTACCAATACATCCCCAGGATGTCACCGTCCGTGCTCCTGTTTTCTTGGTGACTTGTATTGTAGAAACTTGGAAGTTGTCCGGAATACCAAGTTATAGCCAGTTGGTAGTTATAGCCAGATACAGCCAAGTTCGTGTACCTTTTTTGCAAGAGCTTGGTGCTGGTTGCTCAATATTTAATGAAGGTACTCACATTGGATGACGGGTGCGTAATTGCGCAGCGCTTTGAAAATGCGCACCACATCCCTCAAATTAGAGGCTGCAGATGGCTATAGGAATTTAATCAACCAAAATGGATGGCCCTCATCCATCCTACAAGCAGTTGTGGATAACAGATATTGATAAGAATAAGCCCTTAATCTAACCCAGCACAGACTGTGCTTTACTGGCATTATTGCCTTAATCGCATTTAAAATGCATTTTGATGTGCCTGTAAACGTGTCTACTGGTTGAAGAATTGATATCAAAGTGAAAGAAGCAAAGCATAACATACATGAAAGGTTTTGGAGCATCTATGTGGGTGTACCTCCGCCATCTACAACCATGAATATAGCACAGAATGCCTGCGTCTATGTTAAGAGGTGGTTTGAAAAGGTGGAGGCGCAAGTGTATTTTTGGACACCAAAATGTCACTAAGCCACACGATTTGGACTGACAGTCCCCTCTAGTCCGCTCCCCGCCCATTTAGGCACAATCAATGTGATGCAACAATACAGAAGTATCACTTTGCCAGTGCAAATTCACTGCGCTTGATCTGCGCTGGCAAGAAAAAGGAGCCCCTTTGGTCAAGACTGTAGAAACCTTCTCAAGTCATCAAAGTACAAGTCAAAGTCAAGTCCCAAGTCACCAGAACCTAAGTCAAGTCTCAAGTATTCTCTTCATGCACCAAGTCAAATCTCAAGCAATTGAAATTGTAACTGGAGTCTGACTGGAGTCCAAGTCATGTGACTCAAGTCCCCACCTCTGGTTGGATGTGTTCGGATACCATTGGATTTGAGCATTAATATCAAGTGCTACCCTTCCTCTGAATTACTTTGAATGTGTGAATGTTTTGCTGAGAATTACGCTGTGCTGTTGTTTCCTAGGTCATCCACTGCAGCGGCTACCTGAAGATCCGTCAGTACATAATGGACATGGCACTGTATGACTCCTGCTACCAGATTGTGGGTCTGGTGGCGGTTGGCCACTCCCTGCCTCCCAGCGGCATCACCGAGATCAAACTCCACAGCAACATGTTCATGTTCCGTGCTAGCCTCGACTTCAAACTCATCTTTTTGGACTCCAGGTTAAATGATTTACAGATGGATGGATGGATAGATGAAGGTTGGATGGATAAGATAACATGAAACCTTAATGATCCCAATGGGTAAATTGGGCCATTGTAGCAGCAAAATAGTAAAACAATTCAAAGAGGAAGAAAATTGTATATAAAATAATAAACAAGATAATAAAATATAATATATCAATTTGGGGTTATATAAAGACATGCTGCTGACAATTCCAACATGTTAAGTAGATTGTATGATTTAATTTAAAATTGTACTTTATTTGTCACACACATGCACACATAGTGAAATAATTTCTCTGCATTTAACCCATCACAGAACCCCCTCAGATACACACATGAGTGGGAAGTACGGGGAAAGAGTATGGATTACTGACATGTATGGATTTAATTACAGTTTATATTAACAGTTTTGTATGCTTTCTTAAATATGGATTGCTAAGTATGAAATGTGTTATAAATGTAAACATGTATAAACAAAGTTATAAAAATATGAACATATGTGTACAGTATGAAATAGTGGAACCATTATGAAAAGTATCATGGATGGATAGATGGATTTGTGGTATTAAGTGAGTGGGACTCTAACCCACATAGTCTATTGAATATAGTGGCTGTTATGATGCAGTTTACCGCACTGATGTCAAAACCAATTGTATTGTGACTGCTTACCACTGTGTGGGAGACAGGGTGGCAGAGCTGACGGGCTACGAGCCTCAGGACCTGATTGAGAAGACTCTGTACCACCATGTCCATGGATGTGATGTGTTCCATCTACGCTATGCTCACCATTTATGTGAGTGCCCCCCACACCACAATTACAAAGAGCACGCTGTAATGTAACTCATGCATAGCATGAGTGGCAACTCTCACCAAATATGCCCTAAACACAAAGTCTGTTTTTAAACAGTACTTTCAAATGTCGCTGGAGGTTCTGTATAATATAAAACAGTTTAATGTTATATTTTTGGTTCATAGCTATAATAACTATACCAACACTGGGAGAGCCATTTTGCAGCATCAAAGCTTTGATTGCTTGTGAGCATTAGGGTAAGGCCTTCCGATGGAAAAACATTATTTGAATGTATTTCTAGTAGTGACCACACAAAACAGAACAGTAATGCACATGTTAGATCAATTACTTGATGCCTAGCTATATGATATAAAAACTATCAAGGAGTAGTTTGTGAAAATGTGAGAAAGGCTATAAAGATCGACAGAAATTATACCTGGTTGTTTAACTGTTTTGATATCTTTCTAATAAATCATTGTTTAGTTGTGCTGCATCTCCAATGCTATACATTAGGTACAAAAAGCTGCCTCTTATCTATTTTTGAGCTACAGCATTACTTAATTCCTTTTTTTCTTTTATATCTTTTATACCTTGAATTGCATGTGTAAGTTAAATCCTACCATTAATGCTATATATATTTCATTGTGTTGGTGAAGACCTACAGTATAATTTACACTTTATTAAACTTTATTTAATTATGTTTTATCTAGATTTCTCAATATGTGTGCAAATAAAATCGAATCGAATTGTTACATCTAATTTGTACTTAGAGGATAAACCCACCCTCAGATACTGTTATATATCATCAATCTGTGATGTTCAATGCTTTACTTTTTTGGTGAACCCACTTTCCCTTAACCTTGTCTACTTCAGTCAGACACCTTGCGTATGAATATGAAAATTTTAATAGAAAATACATGTAAATACAGATTTTATTTTGGTGTCAAGGCTCTGTTTCGTTCCCTGTGAAGCGTTATTATCAGCCAAAAGTGAAAGCAGGGAGAGATCAAATGCTGACACATCAGCTGATCTGGAGCTGCAGCGCCGTTCGAGTTGTCTGCCTTAACTAGCTACGCAGGCTTTGCCTCATTTAGTTTCCCAGAATGCCTTTCGACAACCCCAGGAGAAGGGACTTGAACTTGTTTCAATCAAGTGTGGGTATATGGGCATGTAAATACCTTGAAAGTATGATCATTCAGCTGCGGGTTATCATGTATATGATCGCAGCTGTGCCTGTTACTCAAAACGAGTCTGGCTTTATTATATTATTATGGACTATTAAGACTACCGTCTGTGGCGAAATTGGTATATCTGCATCTTGTACGATGGATTTCTCCCTGTGATTGTTGAACGTCAGTGCAAATTGGAGAGTCTAAAAAGAAGCCCTTGTTCTTTGATTCTGAGGGATTGACACCAAAACCTGACTCTACCATTTTAGATAGTTGTCAAATGTTCTGCTATCAAACTCCATTGTAGCTGCACTGAACATATCTCGGTGTGTCACATCTATGCTAGTTAACCACGGGAATAAGAAATACACACCACCAAACAATGTGTTAATGTGTTTTTTGGTGGATTTTTCCTTAAAGTTGTTTCTTTCATCCTGTCTCTCTGCTCTTATATTTCCCATTCTCTCTCTCTTTCACACTGTTGTTTATATGCTCTGTAGTGCTGGTGAAGGGCCAGGTCACCACTAAGTACTACCGCATGTTATCGAAGCATGGTGGCTGGGTGTGGGTGCAGAGCTATGCCACCATCGTCCACAACAGCCGCTCCTCCAGGCCTCACTGTATTGTCAGTGTTAACTACGTCCTCACGTGAGTCAATGCCCTCCTGTAAAACACTCTGATTAAAACCAAGCATGTGGATCACTAAAATATAGACCCTGTGTGTGTGTGTGTGTGTGTGTGTGTGTGTGTACACAGTGACATAGAGTGCAAGGAGTTGCAGCTGTCAGAAGAGCAAAGTCGAGCCACTAAGCCTGGCCTCAGCCTGGTTTCCTCTCAGGACCATCGCAAACAACTCAAAACCAAAGCAGTCAAGATCAAGACCAAACTCAAAACAGCTCCTTATCCTCAGGTAGGACATACATTTAGCATGAAAATAGTATTTCAAGGTAAACAATAGTGAAAGTTCACCGAAAATGTGTCGCACCACAGAAGATATTTCTTGATTATCAGCAGAATTTAGCTGATTCAACAGTGCGTAGAAAACGTTGTAGATGTTGTCCTATGAACACAATTTAGAACCTGTCTAAGTACCAAAAAAATGGATTTATCAGACAGCCACAGGAAGGTTGTATGCACAACAGTAAGTAATCAATGTTGATAAATCCCACACGGTCCAAACCAGCATGCTCGTGCACATTCGGAATCATTTGCACCTCCAGCTGGGTGGTGAGCTTTAGTTTCTCCAGAACATTTTCCACCATGAGTCTCTCCACCGTAGCCTTTAGGTAGACAATGTCACCCTTCCGCTCCTTCCGGTCACGTTCAGCTTTAGTCTTGAGACGGGCGATCTCCATAGCCATGGAGATCATCGGGCTTTGCCCCTCCACTAGGCCACGCTTCGGTCGCTGCACCACATCAGCTTCGTCCTTGGGGACTTCTTGAACCCTGGCCAGACCCGCTCTGGTCTGGGATAGGGGGTTGCTGCCGTCTGTTGCCCCCTTTAACTCCGGCCGCAGGAGTTCCATCCACCGTACCTGGAGCTCCATTGCCTGGACGTGTTGTCTGTGCTGTTCCTCTGTGCATTATCGCTGTACCAGCAAGGCTTTCTCATGTTGGGCCTGCTGCTGTTGGTCACTTTTCTCATGTTGCACCTGCTGCTGTCGATCGCTGGCCGCCAACTGTGCCAACCAAATCCGTACCACCGTTGCATCCATTACCTCAGCTCTATGGGTGTTTTGTTATCTCCGGCCAAAATGCGCTGCCCGCATTCTCCACCATATGTGGCACACTCGGGGGTGGAAGGAGTGTCCACGGGACTGGAGATAACAGAACCAATGTCCACACAGAGATGCAGAAAACATCTGTTTAATTACTGCTTTCGGGAGTCTCTTACGGGGATTGTCCAAGTTTCGGTACATGGTTCAGGTTTTCATACAGTCTGGGGGTCAAGGCAGGAGAAGGGTCACCAGACAGGCAGTGGTCGATTACATGGAGGGTTCCCAGACAGGCGGGGATGTAGAACACAGCAGGGTCCTCGGTCCGGTCAGTCATACACTCACTAGTCGTTACCGGCATCAGCTCTCTCTCTCTCCTACTTCCCCCATGGGTCACACACCTCCTTCTGCACTATCTTCCTCTTTTAAATCCTGCCGCCCTGTGCCCTGATTGGCCCTACCTGCTCTCCCAGATCGTCTCAGCTGTGTCCTATCTGCTGCTGAGTGGGGCGGACGTCCGTATATGGGCCTTAGTGTCCATGCAGGAAACGGCACGTACCGAGACATATTTCTTCAATCTGACAAACATTTCGGAATTCAAAGATACTATTCAAGTTGATTTACTCTATTGTTAATCCCCACCCCAGTTACACAATTGCATCCTCCTCAGAGAAGTGTTCATAAGTTCTTCGTATTCAAAAAGGTAGAACATAGTCTCTAGATCTCCCCTCTTGACCATATGATATATTGAACAATTATTCTGTTTAAAGCCATTTTGAACCATTTCCTTATTGTTTTAAAGGAAGGTGCTGTCTTCTCGATGTTGTTCATACAGAGTATAATATTTTTGACACAGTAGTTACTAGCATCTTTAGATTATTTAAAGCTGTAGAAAAAGTAACTTTTTTGAACAACAATATTTCTGAGAAATTCCAGTCAGGTTTTACACAGCTATGTAGCACAGAGACCTTCTCAAAGCAAAGAAAGACCCCCTTTTAACAGCAGATGCAGGAGACTGTGTGATCTTAGTCCTTTTAGACCTTAGTTCCACATTTGACACTGTTGATCATGCAGTCTTATTTACTGCCTCGGGTACAGGGTGGGTAGATCCTATAAGACCTAAAATAAGACATACTCTGTTAAAATAGAAAATTCCTAATCTACCTTGGTAGATATCACCTGTGCGGTCCCCATCCTGTTCTCCCTGTACTTGCTCCCACTTAGCAACATCATTCGTAAACATAATGGACCTCATTCTGGAGCGCAGTTAAGAAAAGGTTCAGAAGAAATTTCTTCTTAACTCCACTTACGAAGTATTCCCTCTGGAGCTCAGCTTGTTGTGGAATAGTGTAAGGGAACTGGATGTAGTTCAGACTCAGATAAATGATGGCATTATCCTGCTCACTGAGGGTTGGGTGATGTCCGATCTATCTCCAATCTCATGCCGGAACGTGCCGGTGGCCAAACCCCTCAGGGTGGACAGGACGTGGATGAGCGCAGGAATGGCTTTGGTGCTGTTAGTTTGTCGCTCCAACATCGGAACCGAATCAGGTCATAACTCAAGCAAACTATGTTTTGTCCAGCGGTATCTACTTAGAAGCTGCTCTGTGCTTTCAGCAGATAGATCAGCGTCTCTGCAGATGCGCTCGGAGCGCACGGTGTGACAAATCTTCAGTAATGAGAGATGAGCCATGTTACATTCATTTAGAAACACCTGTCACAGATCTGTCTTTTATAGATGTTCACAACAATTAGCCAGCTCTACGTGGCTGTTTCTAAGTTAATTACTTAATTAAAAATATATATACATCGTGATTCATGTGGTTGTATGCACTCGCTACAATGCTTTCCATTTGTAGTTTCCCTATTCTATCACTGGATGCTGTGCATAAATGTAAGTACATTCTAAAGTACAAGTACAATTTGATAAACTAAACACTTCTGAATTTGTGAGAAATCATTGGTGATTGCATTCACATAAATTCTACAGACATCCTCGGATTTAAATAATGATAATGATAATAAATATGAGAATATTTGTATCATTAACAATTACGTTTCACATTTATAGTCATAATTCTATGAGGCATTGTGATGTCTAAAATAAAAAGTAAAAGCACTACACGAACACTGCAAATGGCAGTGTCAATGGCGTGGATATAGCCATAGTTAAATAGAATGGACACATCTACATTCTGTAAATAAACATGTGAACACTCCGGTGTGCATGGATAGAGACTAGTACGTGTTGCGATCCCTTTGTCCTGCTGCCGTTGTGTTTACCAATACGCTGATGGAGGAGAGAGAGAAAGAGGCACTGGTTTTTCAGTTTTCAATTTCAGTTCTCAAATTCAGATTCAGATTCTTTGGTGGCACATCCGGGCTACTCAGCCGAGGTAGCATAGTGAAGCATCGATATAGTGGATTTGAACCCTTCCCAGAATGCTTTGCTTTACCAGTTGTTCCGGTCACAACGGGCTAACTTCCTCTCCACTCATTTCTATCTTTAGTGTGGCTGTCAGTACTATTGCTGTTTTACGATGAGCACATTGAGTCCTTTTCCAAGAGTTTCCTGGCAGGTAGGAAAGGGAGGAGAATTATGTTCTGTACCAGGTTGTTCAAACTTGAGGATGCATTGATTGTTGGATGGGAAAAAACTAACATTTTATCAGTTTCCAACGGAAAAACAGGCGAACTTTGCGGCTCAGGGGCTATCCGGAGGGACAGAGAGGATGGGACTGCTTGGTACTCTAGAGCAGTGTTCCTCAACCCAGTCCTCAAGGCCCACCTGTCCTGCAAGTTTTTGCACCAGCTCTACTCTCGCACACCTGATCCAATTAAGGGCCACACTTTCATGACACCATAATTGGATCAGGTGTGCAAGAGTAGAGCTGAAGCAGGACAGGTGGGCCTTGAGGACTGGGTTGAGGAATGGATATTTTCCTAATTAAAAACAAACACATCCTCATCCTGTGTTGGTAAGATCTTCATCGGTCCACTCCCCCAGGCTCCTTTTACCACCCCGAGCCTAGGGGGAGTTCACCCTGACTATATTTTGGGGCACACCTCCAGTAGCCACGTCACTGTGTGGTCATCCAGAACCGACAGCCCATGCGTCCCATTGGGTGCCCGATAAATCGGACAGTCCAGGATGACATGGTCTGCGGTTTATTCTTCTGCACCTCACTCACAGGCCACGCAAGAAGCCAAGCCCCATCTGTGCATCGAGGAGCGGAAAATGGCCAAGGCCGGTCCGGAGGCGGTTAAGCCTCACCCACGCCAGTCCAGGCAGGTCCACCCCAATAGTCACGGTGTCTAGAGGTGTTCTCCTCCCACTCCGTGCTCCAGGTGTAATCTGCCCACCGTGCCGCACTGATGTTAAGGTCGCTACATTGCTGCAGGAATTCCTGTGCGGCAGGAAAAATGGGTGTCTCGACTTGAGGCGCCAGGGTGGCTCAGTTGTTACAGCGAGCCTTTCGTGAGGCAGATGGTTTGGCTACATGGCTTGGCACGCAAGATGTGCTGTGTCTCCTGTGCGGCAAGAATGGTGAAGATTGTCCATGGGAGTGGGGCGCAGGCATCCTGTTGCGATACGCAAGGCTTCGTTGATGGGCGTATCGATGAGGCTTTTGGTGCTGGAGGGTGGCAGCAAACTCCTCCGGTGTGAATTCACCAGAGATGTTATCGCTGCTAGGTGTTGGGGCCCTCCAAAGGTCAGACACTTCCTATTGCTATGAGTCATAATGACTCGTGGTATTTACCCTCGTATACCCAATTTTTCACAAATTGTCATGATATTTTACTTGCAGAAATGGGGCAGTGACGAGGGGAGTGTCTTGACCTGCCAGTGAGGTTGTTCAGGATACTCCATGCCTTGCGGCTGGAGTGCGAGAAGTTGATGGAATTGACAGCCTCCTCACAGGGCTCTTGTCTCCTCCGGCCGAGTCTTGACAACGGGGCAGTAGTAGCCCTTGACTCGGTCCCGGCAGGAGCTCGAAGGAAGACGGTTCTCACACAGCTATTGCGACATCAGTGTGAGATGGTTTTTTTGGCCACTTTCACTAATATGGTGCAGAAATACCACGTTGTTGGTATTAGGCAATGGAAGAGGTAGAAGCGTTTCCAGTTAGCACACGTCTGTCAGGGAGCTGGTTGTCTGCACCGACACTGGCAAATGCCAGGTCAGGATTCGTCCCAGTGTTCCAGTGACCGGAGAGAAGGCTGGCTGCACCCTTGGGATCATATAACAGGGCCAGGCAGTTGTTGGCTGCCCAAGCAGCCAGGTTCAATCCGTCGAGTGTGTTGGTGTTGTACCCCCAGTCTTCATGCTGACAATTGAAGTCGCCAGCATAGAGACAGGTGTGGGAGAACACAGGGAGAGACAGTGGCGTGAATCGTGAGGGGGAGGCTTGCAGACATTTAAGATTTTAAAACCGGCAATGTCCACGCACAACCACTCAATCTCAGAGTCAGCCGGAGATTGGTCGGCGAGTGTACAGCTCAACCTTTCATGGATAAACGTGACAAGGCTGTGTTTCCTGCTCAGGATAGACCCAGCTAGTGCGAAATTTGATAATACTAGCTTGTCTGCTGAAACGCAATGGAGGAGGATGACGAGGGCCTTGGTGGTATAGGCCAGCTGCTCAATGACGCTGATCTTACTGGCGGTGAGCCCTTCGGTGTTCAGCTGCAGTATTCTCGGTTGGAGGCCAGCAGAGCAAGCACCACCGGCTCTCCTCCCCGACTGCCGCCGAACACCAGCCCGGGTGAGGATCCTTAATTGGCAAACTGTTTCACTTACGAATACGATTGGCAGTCATAAGTTACTGATAGTAGGCACCGTGAGAAGGTGTTTGCCATGCCCCAAACAAATATGAAAATGTTTCAATTGAGTATTTTAAAGTGGTATTCCTCATTCATTTAAAAATGACCCTGCCACAGGGATCTTTATTCTTTAATTTTCTTTCATGTAGATGGTGGGTCACTGTTCCCCATGTTCAAATGATGTTTAGGGTTCAGCACTGATACAACAAGTGACTTATTACTGCAATCATTTACTGGTGTGTGGTCTGGGGTACAGTGAGCCATGTGAAGAATGCAACCAGGCAGTAGCTCAGGAGGTAGAGCTCCCGTCCCGCAACCGCAAGGTCGGCGGTTCGAGTCCAGCTCCTCCCGGGGATAAATCTGTCGTAGTGTCCTTGAGCAAGACACCTAACCCCAAAATTGCTCCCCGGGCGCCATAATGGCAGCCCTCTGCTCCGGGCCCCCCTAGCATGTGTGTGTTGTGCAATTACTTGTGTGTATCCGGGGGGGATCCGTGATGGGTTAAATGCAGAGAATACATTTCACTAGGTGTGTGCGGTGCTCTGTGCATGTGTGTGTGACAATAAAAAGGATTATTATTATTATTAGACAGCAGTCTGAAGTGGGCTGAAGGTCAAGTGGGCTGACAGGATCTTGGCCTGTTTTCAACCCTTCCCCCAGGACACAAACTCATTGGTTCCAGTGGATTTTAGAGAGGTTGATGATAGAGATACATCAACAGGTGGTTATAGAACTGGCAGACAGTCACATAAACATCAATAACCAGAATGTTTTATTATTATTCTCATTATGTATTGAGACAAACCTCATATGTCCTTGAAGAACCATGACTTGTGTCTAACCACTGCCTCCTTCTTGTCTGGCCTGGTGAACTAGGCACAAAGTTTTACTAGTACAAGGACTGTGTCCAGAAATTCCTGATATGGACATGGCTCTTCCACAACATGAAGGAAAAGCAGCAACGATTGTACAGCAATCATCATTTGTTTGGCACAGCAAGAAGGTCCTGGGTTCGAATCTCTGCCCTGGTCCTTTCTGTGTGGAGTTTGTATGTTCTCCCTGTGTTCGCATGGGTTTCCTCCCACAGTCCAAAGACATGCAGGTCAGGTGAACTGAAGACTCTAAATTGCCCATAGATGCGTTTGTGTGCAGTATGGTATATGATGTGTATGATGCAGTGGCGTGTCATCCATTAGGGGTGCTAGGGCGCCGCCCCACCTGCAGTCCCAATTGGAAAATAACTATTCTAATAAATACATTTAAAAAGTGTGGCACTGTGTATGTATATATAATTCAATTTTTATATTCGCATAAATGATATATTATAATAGAAAAGTGTGATGACTGCCCTTGTTTCTGCGGACATCACCGCCAACCCTGCCTCTTTCACCTTATCTGTTTCTTATGTCACTGTCACTGCGTATGTTACTGTCCATTCCACTGTTTTTCCCGGCACCTATTCCTTGCTCAGCTGTCTTGGTGGGGGATTCCTCTTTGACTTGGTTTCTTCCATTTTTTCCCTAATAAGGTTTTCTTGGAGGTTTTTCCTTGTTTGCCTCGAGGGTCTAATGCTGGTGGTGCCGGGTAGTTTAGGCCTTGTAGAATACAGTAGGTAGGCTTGTTATGGTTTGCTAAAATATTATATTGTGTGTCTTGTGCTTTGTTCTGCTTCCCTGTATTTGTTTTATACTATTCCATTGATTGTTGTTCAGTTAGATCTAGTTTGGCTCATTTTCTGTAAAGTCATTTGAGACATGCATGTGATAAAGCTATATAGATAAATGAACTTGGACTTAGCATTTCTCCAGGTACACCTGTTTCAAAATCACATTCATGTATTCCGGTGTCAGCAAACAGTAACCAATCATTATTGCTGTTGTTTGCTTTTGGACACCAGCAGTCCAGCAGCTCGTTCCAGCCAGACAAGCCCAGTTGCTCCCCACAGAGGGGGTTGTGGAAGGAGAGCCCCCCCTACCCGGTCACCCCTTGCAGAGAGCAGAGCTCCAGCTCCACCCCTGAGGCAGGGCACGTGTCCTGCAGCGTCCCCTACAGCTTGACCTTCCCCTATCCCTACAGCCATCTGCATCTAGAAGCTCAGACCAGGCTTCCCAACTCGGCTGCCTCCTCTCAGCTGGCTCAACAGATCATCAGCTCCCTACAGGGAAGAGGGCCTGTTGGTTGGAGCATCAGCAGTCCCAAGACCCAGGACACTCTCAGCCCCCCAGCCCCCGACACATACACAGGTAGCGCCTTTCTCTAGAGGAGTTTAACTTAACTTAAGTTGTTACCTTAAAAATCCACACTGTAGTAAAAACAAATAGTGATACCAAATAGATTAGCTTCAACTAAATATCAAACAACACTCAGTTTTACCAATCATTTGGAAGGGTAGCTGTTGTTGATAGTTTTAATATACTGTATAGTGCAGCAGTTGAACTCTTCAAGTATTGTTATATACCAGGGGTGGCCAACCAGTCAGAGACCAAGACCATTTTTTACTGTGTTACCGCAAAGAGCCACATCATACACATGGGCACACATGAACATCACCCTATCCCTTCCTCACACACACACATACCTTTGCTCAGCCAGATGTATTGTACATTTCACACACCAACATGATAATGACAGAAATGGACTCCTACAGTACTAAGACCACAGGCCAGTCATTTTCAACAATGAACATTGTGTGCACTGTCTCACACAGACAAACTCTCAGTTCAACCAAGTCCACAAACCAAAATATAATAATTTACAATAGCGTTTTTCTTTTACTATGCATGTTACTTAATGGGACTTCTGGCATTCCTTGCCTTGAACAATCCTCTTCAAATCTGGCTTGTATTCCGTTGTTGCCACTCGAAGCAATTCTTTCACATGGGTGTCAGTCAGAACAGATCGATGCTTTGATTTCACGTGTTTCAGGGTAGAAAACACAG